>JAXGGS010148086.1:0-12023 GCA_035585475.1 Armandia brevis
ACACCTGCTCATATAATCGATTCACCTGATTCACCACAAGCCTGGTTTTATCATACCTGTAAAAGCAGGCTCGGGGGTGTTTATATGTTATATGAGTATACTACAGATACTCCAGAACCCATCTGTCTTATGTTTGCATAGATGATATGGCAGGTCAGATAATTATATTTTAAACACACTTGTAGTTTACAATGATTGCCTGTCTTCCTGTACTAACAGACACAATTTTTGCGGTTGAAAACTATGATTTATCTACTGGAAAACGGACTTGATGATACAGATCTCCGGTTCATGTTGGTGTACTCTCGTCTATCCTCCGTTGCAACTTAAAGTTTGTTCAATGGTCAAGAATTAATGTGCATAAGTGAACAAGCTCACTACGTCCTTTCTGGATCAACTTCCAGTAAGGAACGAGACAATAGACAATACCATCTATTTCTTCTAGGTATAAAAGTATAAAAGGTAATACTGGTTACTGACAGCCAGTCCTCTTGTCACTGTGAAGTTTATGGGTCCTAAAGTGGCATATCTTCTCTCTAGTAGCGGGACGCGTGTGTCATATATGTAGTAAACATTGTACACACGATAATGAAAACATCATTTTTAAGCCCTCATAACCCTGCCATATTTTGGTCTTACCGACTGTCTATTTTTACAATTAATATTTTCAAATACATTAATAAACGAGCCTGAATAAACATTGGGTAATCATCTTCGATTCTCTGTATTCAATAGTGTTGATACGCATATGGAAAATGCATCGATACATGTGCTATGATGAACCTCAGATATTTTTAAATCATACCCTAAAACTAGTTTGTGTTGATCAGTTGACCTTCTCTAAAATCTGATAATAAGATGTTTGACCCAGCACTAACGTACTTCCTATCTGAAGTGATCATCTGAAGGCGAGGGGTATGCTGACAAGGACACCGTGAGAGAGATCCTATTCAAGGGAACTATGTGATTTATTGTTTGCTGGCTTTGGAATGTTTTGGTAGTCCTATTATCTTATTCTCCTCCCGCTCACCATACACCGTGCATTCTGTTGCTACATTCCATTGTCAAATTCACGTCCCGTCAAACTTTGATTAAATGCGTATATCAAATGGCTAACATAACATCCACGACATGATATGTGCAATATGAATCCTAGTGCGACCACGATTGTCAATAAGTATATAGTTTGGACAAGTGGTCTTTGATAGCCTGTTGTGGATGCATACCTTTCAAATTGAAAATGTATTGAACGCTTAAACGGTGATCGGGGTTGGAATGTCGTGAGTTGTCCGTTTCTAAAGCAGAATTGTTTCTGGAATTTGTCATCCTTGGCAACTTTAAAACAAACGCAACACCTTTTCATACTTATAAGTCTCTACGAAGTTGTGAACCATAGTACAAATATAAGTCTTAAACAAGTCTACATCGCAACAGCCTGGTGTTGTTGTGGCAGGTTACGTTATCATACATAAAGATTACGAAACGAAAATAAAAATTAGCCTCAACTCAAGTCTTGGGGCATAATGCACCATCAATATTATGAGTGCCGATAAAGTGCTGTAGCAGATTAACTTTTAAAACTAAAGTGGCTGCTGGTTGTGTGGAAAGTTCGCTTTAAACAACGGATTAAATTAGGTACCGACTTTCAGGTGTCGGCAAAATGTTAATTGACTTATTGTTTGCGGCTGATATATAAACACGTTCCTGAATAGGGAATTACAAGCGGCTCAGTTAGGCCTGCCAATGATTTAAAAGCTTTTAAATACCGTAACATAACTGTAGACTATAAATAGCACCGATGTAAGCGTATCGATAATAGCCGGCCTTTTGAACACATCCACATTTCAGTTGTAAAATAGTAATGGTCTGAACAATGATTTATACAATAAGCATAATTATATACTGTGAATTAAATTAGAATGCTAGTTGAATGTGATGTTTTAACCGTGGTATTTATATTTCTATAGATGGAGGGGGAGATTGGAGCGTTACGGAATAAGCTGAAGGCGGCGCAGCAGACATTGGAGAAGACGAGGACTGAGATGCACACACAGAGGATGCGCACCAGGCAACTGGTGTTGGCATGGAAACACCGGCTACAGCAGAAGGAGGACAAACTCCGGCGGGAGAGGATACACAGGGACCGCGAGCTACAGGAAATATCACAGCAACTGCTCTTCTTCGAGGGTCAACTTAAGCAGGAGCAGCAACAGATAAAATCTATGCTGATAGAGAAGGATCATGTGATTAAATCACAGAATGGTCGGATAACGGAGTTGACGGACGCTAATACAAAGTTAACCCTGGCCATACAGGCGTTTAAATCTCGGTTAAAGTCAGACGACCCGGCGTCTAACAAGTCCGGGTGTTCTTCAGGGAGTGTAGACTTTTATCTAGGTGATAATTTAGACAGTGACGTTTTCATTGATGAAACCGATGACTATTTCGACCATTCTTTGTCTGATCAGAGCATGTCCTCTGTGATGGCCAGACAGGACGGTAATTACGGCACACCGCCACATCTAAAGGTAAACAGCGCCAAATCACCCGTACTCACCTCTAGTCCTATATACAGGTGTAAAAGTTTACCCGAGTGTCGGATAGAGCCGGGGGCTCTCTCCCCTTACCGAGCCCCGGAGGAGGGCTACACTCCCCCCGGGCTGTCCAGGGCCAGGAGCCAGGAGGAGCTCGACGATAAAGTCACGCAGTTCTTCGCCTCGAACGCGACGGACGCGGAGAAGGAGAGACGCCTGGTGGACGCGGCGGTCAAACACCGGAGTCCGCGACACGTCAACACCAACCTGGCGAGGAGCGGCATCAACGGCTACGGCAGCACGCCCGACGTGCACGTGTCGGCGGGCATACAGAAGAAGATGGTGCACTTCCAGGAGAGCGGGCCAGATGCGCGGAAGCACGCCACGCCTGAACCGGAGAGGCCGAAGAAACTGAGCCACCTGAGACCGCGTGATGTTAAAAAGCGGAGCATGGAGAGAATCAGGTCAAACTCCCTGAATAAAGACGAGGCACAGCCGCTGTCAAGCCAAAAAAACTCCATTACCAAACGTTACTTCAGCTTTGCGTTCTGATGTCAAAGTTCCTTTATTAACTGCAGATTGCAGACTTATATACACATATTCGTTCTATTATTATTTATATTATACAAATGCAATATACAATTCTATTCTTTGTTCGGTACAATGTTGTTTGCATGGATCATAAATGATGGTTAAATACAATAAAGTATTGTGAGTATAGATACATTGTATATCGTTCTCTTACAGCAAATAGAACGTGTATCTTTAAGTTGGTCAGCGTATGCCCGGGTTTAAACTTGTTTTTTTCTCTTCGACCACTATCATTACGCTCAAAGTAGAGAGGTCCAAAAATGGACCTTAAAGTTCGCACCAGAAACAAATTTGCCAAAGTACCAACGCTCCCCGCACTCATGGCCTCTGTGGGTGGTTCCCGTTCCTATTTGTCATTCACACGGCATTTCACATGAATTCTGCGACATAAATCGATTTATTTATCAAAGAGTAAAACACATTCGCCTGCATTCTGCAATATTTAGTGACCCAATGGCAACTTCTTGATATCCAAATACTGTTCAGTGTCCACAACATACCACTACTTGGCTACATTTACGACTGCAGTATCAGCGGTGTTTACTACTAACTTATTCCAAATAGTCGTAGGACGCGGTTACGTAGAGCAAAATGGCAAACGCTCACTTGAGCGCTGGCTGCATGTTTCCGCGAAATTCTGGTCTTACATAAGCTGGTATTAATTTTAATTGGTTCAACAATTTTTAAAAAGTTCACCTAAATTTAATGAAACCAATATATTTATAGATTCTCGTTGATATATGTTAATCATCTCCTAGTTCAATCTGTATTTGGTAATGTTCTTGTATAAATTCATATTTATTCAACATAGTTAAGTTGAAATAATCATTTTAAATTTTGGTTACGTTCCACAGTTTGAGACGATTTTTAGGGACATTGTCTTTGAAAATGGGCATACTTGAATATTTGAATAAGGCTATCCATTTAATTGGGTCCAACACTTCTGCACAATTCCAGTTGATAGCACGTCTAAAACAAATATCCCACCAAAGCTGACGACCATAAAAGAAATGGCCACTCCTCCAATATTAACAGCTCTCTCAGCCTCCGCTGGTGGCGGTTGAACAGGCTTTGTATTATCTGTTAAAATTATTAGATATATTAATTGAAATTGATTGATCGATCAGTGTATTTGAACATTAATATATCGGATTGTTGAACACATTCTAAATATATCTAATAGAGTTGATAGCTGAAACAATTCAGTTTTACAAATAAATGATTTACTTGAGCATCCGATTATGTTATGTGTCCAGGTTGCGTCTCCTTGACAATAAACTATTATCGTCTCGTAACCGCCAGACATTTCATATCCTTCATCACACGTGACCTCCACGTGCGCGTATCGAGATGTATCACTTGTGTTCAACACCAGGTTATTCCAGGTCGGTAAAGGTAGGCAACTCAATTCTTAAAAAAAAATAGTTTGTGACATTCTGGGCCAGTACAGACATTTTTACTTCTGAATCAGCACAAATGTAAGTATTTCCCGCGAAGAGAACGCGTAAATGTTTGAATATACAATAATGCCAGCCAACCATTGCAATTGCTCGGTATTTCAGACCATCGACCCTCAGGTAAACACTCAGTCGTTAAGCTCGACTCTCTTCCTGTAAACGCGAAACCTTCTACGCAAGTGTAGTTTATTACACTTCCCAACGTGTTGTTCAGGAAACTAGGGTAACCATTGGAGATGCCCGTGACTGGATTGCATAAGACCTCTGAAACAGCAAATCCGCATGATACAAAAATAAATATGTAAATACAAATAGACAGGTATACTGTTATAATCAACAAACCGCCACATGTCATATATGTCTCTGACTCTGTCCAGTTTCCATCTGGTTGGCATGTCACCGTTTTCTCGGTCAGTCGGTTAGGGAAAATGTATCCATAGGAACATGTCAGCTTAACAACTGCTCCGTAAACTGTGTCCATACTTGAATTACTAGTTCTGTTATTTCCACTGGCAGATATATTTGGACATGATACCCCTGGAAAACAATAAATATTATTCAGACACGTGTGGTATATGAACGTTCGATTTAGTTGACACAATCCTTACGTTGGCAAGTTTTTGGAACTGAAGTCCACGTTGCTCCCTCCTGGCACATACTACTTAAACTGTATATTCCCGGAGAGAACTGGTATCCTTCCTCACAATCATAGATGACAGATGAATTTACCTCAACTGTTACGTTTTGTAGAGAAGCGTGCAGAACTTCAGTGGGAGCAGGACACCTTTTATCTGTAATTCATAATCAAGGCAGTTCGTATGTATTAAACGAATACAATGTAATTGAGTCTAAATCAAAGGAATTCATCGATACGTAAATTATTATTCTTTCATATACCGGTGCAATTATCCCCGAAACTCCATTGTCCTTTATCGGTACAAAGAAGGGAACCGTTTGTCAAGCCGGTGGATAAATATAGACCGGTATTACAAATGAACTGCGCTGTATGTCCAACTGTCGCTGGACCACTGATGCTGGCCACTGTTCCACCACCCACTGATGGCTGCTCCTGGCATTCGAGTCCTGCATAGATCACGATATGAAAAATTGTATTAGGGGCACTAAGCGAAATAGGCACCAAATTGGTCTGGAACTCAGTAAGATCGACGTTGAGGGCACCATCGAACCTCAGGGAGGCGGTGATGGAGCTGATGAAAAATTATATAACTTAATTAATTATAATTCATAGCGCAGTTGCTTTCAAAACGCGACAATCAGGTTTTAGGTCTATGTTCACCAACCATAACAGCCAGAAAGCGTTTCGTTCCACACCCCTCCTTCTAAACAATCGATCAGAGCACTTTGTTGAAATATTGATTCCTGCCTGAGTAATCGGTAACCTGCATGACACGTGACCGTAACAGATTCTCCAGCAAACACGTTCCAGCCAGGTATATCAGCACTTATCACATGGTCTAGAGGAGGACAAGGTTTGCCTGTGGAGATAATGGGGATACATTTTAGTTGTGATGTTGGGCACCATGCCCAAAGGCACATTGTATATCATGTACCGTTTTTGTCAAGCTGGAAACGCCGCTTGCATCATGGAGAAATTAAATTGCTTTCATCATTTATACTTTGGCATTGTTCGTTTATCTCCTCCCATTCCCCATCTGTGCAGCTTGAGTTCCGTTGAGATAGTCCTGACAGAAATTGATACCCTTCGTCACAAATGACAGACAATTCATCTCTACGGTGCATATATCTAAGTACTCCATTACTGAAATAAGTGGCCGGTGGGCAGGAGGGGGTAGCTGTCCGAGAACAAGGAGTATTACTTTCAAAAATTAATACTTCATTATGAGATATGCATACCAATGATTACTCTGTAAAAAATGTATTGCAGTATTTACCATGGCATGCAGGTATTGTCGAGCTCCAGGATCCATCCGACAAACAAACAAGCTGATGTTGGATTTCGCCAGACGAGAATAACAACGGGGGCGAACAGGTGACCGTAACTCGACTGCCCACTGTGTTTGACATTCTGTGTTTTATCACATCCGCTCTGTCTATATATGGGCAGGACACGGCTATAAGAGAATTTACACAAAACCATCGTTAAAATTTATTTAATGATATGAATGAAATCTGTGTTTGCAAATGATCCAGCAATCTAACACTATTTCTAAGTACCTTGGCACTGTGGAATATCTGCTGACCACTTGCCCGTGTTAGTGCAGAATATAGATCTATGTCGTCCGGTAGCCGAGAAGGAATAGCCAGACTGACATGTAAATGTTACTACAACACCTATGTTTCTGCTCTCTGTGCTCGTCAGCAGCCCGGTTGTCAAGGTAATCTCGGGGCATCTTATCACTGAATTTTGTCAATTACAAGAATCAAATATTAATAACTGATGTTGTGATACTCCCATGGTGGCGGTAATATTGAATGATACCGATGGTTTTATTTGCTTTTATTAGAACTAACTTTCACAAACAGTGTGCTCTGGCATCGTCCATATCCCAAACTGATCACATGATGCTTCTAGCTGGGTGTGACTGTCGCTGGCTCGGAACCCGTCATTACAAGTGTAAGTGACAAATTTCCAATACTGGCTAAATGTTTCATCGACAATATAGGCATTGGGAATGCTCGGAATGATGGCGCACAGGTCTAGTATGTTGAAAAGTTGTGGATTTATTTCTATTGAACTTGTGATCGCATACAAGCGAATCTTATCTGGAGATCAACATTTATAAGTAAGTTTTTTAAATAATCAATGTCTTCTTACCACTGATTTTGTAGTCAGCGTCGGGGAAGGGTGTTGCTTGTTGCATTGCAGCCAGCGTGGCCGTAGTTTGAGTCGAGGTTTTTGTCGTTAGGCCTCCATCAGTTGTGGATGATGAGGTTCGTTCTTCCGATAAAGAAGCTGGTGTGGTTGTGATGGTGACGTCTGCGTTAGCAGCCAACGCGGCTGTGGTTTGAGTCGAGGTGTCTATCGTTTGGCCACCAAAAGTTATGGATGATGAGGTTTGTTCTTCTGATAACGATGCTGATGTGGATGTGATGGTGACGTCTGCGTTAGTACTACTCATGGTTACAGCAACTGAAGCTTGCTGTGAGTAAGGTGACGAGCGGCCGGTGGTCACGTCAGGAGCTGGGTGTGTGGTTCCCGGAGGAGAGTTTGGCACTGTAGTTGTTCTATCCGCGGTTATGGTTGGGTTGACCGTTTCCGTACCATGGTGTTCTACAGTTTCTCCTGGTGTAGTCGCTATAATGCTCTCTGTACTTGTGTGGTGCAGTGTAGCATGAGGCGTTGTGGCGTGTTCTGAAGAAATGCAAACATGTTGAGAAATTGACTTGTATTAAACAAAACTATGTGACAATATGCGTCTGGCTACTCTGTATCCATTATCCATTTCACCTTCTGTGCATTCCCCGGATGTCAGTGCCACCTCATCCATCCCAAAATAAGCACCATAGCTTGACTGAACTATATCTAGTGTTGCGGTGATTTGGATGCTTGATGGCTTGGTCACAATAGGACCAAATGACACATTTAAAAACGTCCATGCATGCGATTCAGTATCAGCAGAAGTCAGACTATAGAATAAAGTTTGTGAACTATTGTTGTAGTCTGATAGTGAAACCTCCAGCTTTCCTGAGGCACCCGCGCTGAAGATGTAGTAAAATTGAATGCACATGACATTGCTCGCTTTAATCGGAATAGTTCGGACTGATCTAGTTCCTTCGTGATTCCAGGGTAGGACAAAAAACATGGCGCTTCCTGTAAATAAAAGCAAATGTGAACCCTGAAATATAAGAGATGACATAAGAACATATTCCTATGCTCTAGGGTATGCTGCCTTGTATGGAAGGAATTTCACAATAATATGTACTGACCCCTCGGATTTAGTGAGATTGAAGAAGTAGAGGTGCATTCCATTATCTCAAATGCATATTCGGATAAACATCCTATACTTAACGGATGTTCATGTGGCATGGACCAGGTCTCTACAAACAAATAACGGCAACCAACGTCGAATGAACATACAAGGCCTTCCGCTGACATCGAAAGATCTTGATCTGAAGTCGATAAATAGTATAAGTGATTTTTCAATCATGATCATGCCAGATTTTTTCAATGAATTACAGTATCCTTTTTTTTTATATGGTTATATGCTATAAGCTGATTCGTACAATTTAGGGTATCCACACATTTCATTTCGGTTGTAATATTGACTGAATCAATAGACACTATTCCGTGATAGTTTCCATCTAAATTGTTTAGTTTTATGTAGACTAAACCTACTCCCGATGAAACGAAATCGAAGTGCACGGTTGTATATTCGTCAGCATTATCCAAGTACGTCGCCAGTATTTGGGAGTCATCGTGGGTATAGACTTCCAGTCTCGTATTGGGGGCCACATCATGAGCGGCAAAGGCAAACCTCATGCAAGCTGTGGCGTCATAGTCATGGATTTCAAAGAATCTTAACTCGGCGTGAGCATCGGAAGATTCCGATAGGTTCATGTACAGAAATCCACCTGTAAATATGAAGGGATCATTGAAGAATCTAGGCCTATTTTTGTTTCAGATCTAACATGTATATATAATTTAAAACAGCCACAATTAATATTTTGAAAGCGTGTTGAGGAAGTATAGATAGCACCGCTGTACATATCGCTTATATTGACTTCCGGAACTATTTGTAATGATACTTCTTTAAAGCTGTACGTGGGTACATTTTGAATGGCAATACTAAGAACCTATATATACATATACATATATTTGCATCACACGACCCTCTGACAGCCGCCTATATTTTTTTACATCAGAGGGGAGGGAAGTAAAAGAGGGGTGCTGGGGTCTCAGGTCCGAAGGGAGCAGGCACGGAGAAACAGAAAATCATTATGGTTCAAACTGTTGATACATACGACATAAATCTGTGTGTATACGCACATACATTGTATGTACGTACTAATCAATATCTGCACATACCTGAAACTGTCGTCATGTTATTAAACCGATGATTATGGTCTACCACTTGTTTTCCGGAGTTGAGATGTAGAGTTTGATCAGGACGATTGAGTCTCCAGAAAGCCCCCGTTTCAAACTTGCCATAGTCCCATCCATCACTCATATATTGAGAATACAAGCATGTGTGGATCATTAAGTCAAAGTCGCATCTCATATCGCCGTACCCGATTTCGTCCCAGTGCGCTTCAAGAAATGCAGTAATATAGATATGAAATGCATTAATTATGCATCGTTACATATGTGTGCACGATTTCGTTCAAACGTTTTAGTTACCTGTTTTAGCACACATAATTGTATATCGATAAACTTAGCAAACGAATCTTTACGTACACAACCCTAACCTTACTAAAGTATATCATTGTTCATTGAGACGGCGTCATGCGCGAGCATTTACTTCGGAACGTCAGTGTACATTTTATGGTATAGCTTTTTTTATTATTATTGCTGTCTCCTAAAAGAAGTAATCAAATTAAAAATCACTATCTAAAGACGTAGAATATCTTTATAAACCTACTTGCGCAGTCATTGTCTTCAAGACCGACTTGGTCGAGAGCTATCTCAGTCGTGAATTCCGGATCTAAGTAAGCCTCAACTGTAAAGGAATTAATGCCGCTGGAGGAAAGTTGTAGATTCACAGCAGCTTCGTTCCATTGGTCCGCCTGACTGTGGTGCTGATACCAAACCACATTGCCACTACCATCGGTTATCTTCAAACCTCTGTGATATATAATAAAGCACATCCAACATATCAATATTCAATGATGGACACGCAGGTATGTTATACATGTATACTGAGATAATGTATACTATAATTTGGGGTAATTGTTGCATCCGGATTCTGTCTTAAACTAATATTAATATAACAATAACGTGACATCGATTATTCATTTATCAGACCTACCCTGTGCCACCGAACATATGATACAGAAATACAAGACAGGTATCGCTTGGGGAACTGGTCGACTTGTGCGTGGCTGGAATCCTCCATGACGGAACCTCTAATTTAGCACGAATAACTCCCGTACTTCTGTTTTGTTTATAGTTCGACGCGTAAAGAAAAACCGAGTCTGAAAAACAACAACTAATGCTAAATGGTGAATTCGATATAAAGCTCGGAGCACTAGTTATCGTGCTAGTAAATCCAATATCTCCTCCAATGTTTTACCAGGAACCTGGATGAATAAAATTATAATTACTTTGGTCTGAAGAGTCTGCTTGTAGCGGGCCAGTATTTTCACCGTTAAATCTTGCTTTAGACGCAATCTCCCCCATTCTCCAGTCAATCCCATCGTCGAGTAAATTATCGACGGATTGCTCCAATCCTGTCATGTCGTACTGCCCGAATGTCCATTGTGGCAGGTCAAATACCCCTGTATGTTTGGATAAAGCCAACCGGTATGTTAATCACTTGGTAACGAAATTTGTATTTGAAGTCTTCGGATACTGGTCAATATGCAGATTCTAGATAATTCACTTACAACTGATAGATGCACAATCTTGAACGTAATAGTTCAGGGTGCCTAACGTGATATTTGCATTGAATCCGACACTACTGGCCTCAAAGTACAGGTACATTTGTGTCTGAGTGATGGTAAATTCTATGTCCTGCTGGATGGATGAACCTGGTTCGCCCTGTTTAAATCATCAACCACCCAACCTTTTATATTTGATATCAAACATTATCTTCCGAAATAATGAATTCTACTCAAGCTCTTGTCAACTTAAGATTACCTGAATGTATGATTGATGCCAGATATGACCAAAGGCAGGGTCGGTGGTACTGTGATTGTTTTTAACCATAAGCCTCGCAGACCCATTAGATTGGATGCTGTAATCAAACTTCAAACAGACAGATGAGTCCTCGGAGCTGTCGAACATCGGGAACGATTGAATCATAACCATCTCCCCGTTTTCTGGGTATGAATACAACAAACCCGACAGCTCTGTCCCACCAGGCATGCCAGTCTGAACTTGGACTTCTGGAAAGGATTGTGGTAGATCATCAGTTAGTCCTACCTAGTAAGATATGTGTTCGTTTTAACGCCATATTACGTATTATCGTTAATGTAACTGCCATTACCATTAATTTGAAAATATTCATCATCAGTTGATCCGTCAAAGGTGTGGTATGTGTATCCACATGTATGAAGGCCATTTCCAAATTCACAGGTCGGCCGGTATGGAGTCGTCGAAAAATCGACCGCTATTAACATATGAATTATTATAACCAACGCACAGCATGTAGACAGAGGATTCATTAGTCAAGTCTATCCCCAGCATGCAAAAGAGTGAAAAAGTTTCATATGTATTATCCTATGACCTTATTATACCCCGACGAAGCATCAAGGATAACATGGTAAGCCGCTTGTAAAAACTTTCAGGATTATCCTAGAT
>JAXGGS010148197.1:0-18139 GCA_035585475.1 Armandia brevis
TTGTTGTTGCTGGTTGCGCCCTGTTTGGTTGGTTTGTTGTTGCTGGTTGCGCCCTGTTTGGTTGGTTTGTTGTTGCTTGCTGTGCTCTGTTTGGTTGGTTTGTTGTTGCTGGTTGTGTCCTGTTTGGTTTGTTTGTTGTTGCTGGTTGTGTCCTGTTTGCGAGCGGTGCACTGTTTGGTTGTTCGTTTGAGACCTGATGTACCATGTTTGGTTCACTATTGGAGGTTAGTTTTGCTTTGTTTGGTGGGAAACGGGGAACGGGCCGCGTTTGTTTAGGAAGAGCACTGCTGGTGGAGTTGTTGGCTGGTGCACTTGGAAAGACAGTCGGTTTATAGTCCACGTCTTCTGGATCGTTACTTTTAGCTACAATAAAATTCAAATGTAACAAATATTATCATAAGTGTAGAAGATTCTGATCTCTGGATTTAAGTCCTTTCATCAACTCTTGATGTAGTGAGATGTAAATAATATTCTGGCATGTTGGTCCAGGTTCTATGCACTTACCTTTCACAAAATGCTCGTGACAAACAAAAATATCTGTCCTCTTCAACGGCAAGTAAGTATTAAATTCTCTTGGTATACTGTTAAGCCACAATACAGCTCTCTCGTCATTCTTAGGGAGGCCATACAGCATCCATCTCTTCGCATTCCCCTTCATATGATCCGCCTGTGAGTAGGGACAGCCGGGCACACAGCAAACTCTGCCCATCTGTGACATAACTCATCATCATTTAATATATATAAATATGAAGATTGATATTAATTAAAGCGTGCACATTTGGAGCCAGTATTCAACGGTGTACGAAACATAAACGCCCGATTAATATTGTTGTCATACAATTGTTGCAAGTATAAATTATGATTATTACGAGGTTATGCAATAGATTGATGCACAAGATACAGCATTAACAGTAGAGGAACAGATGCAGTTACTAAGAATCATGATTTACACTTTACCTGATTCATGGCGTCCAAACTTGAATGGGATCTAAATCCGCTACCACGTGTGTCGCATGTACGTGTGATTACAAGCGGATTAGCGCCTTGGATAATCCTCCTGGATTATCGTCCAGCTTCCTTCTACTAATCCGCGGTTTGTATTACGCGCGGTTGCCAAGGAGATAAAATGGTTGTTATGGCAACACGCTATTAGTGACCACACGAGTGATGTTTATAACTTTGAGACACACAGAGGGACTGTTAGTGTAAGATTAGAGAAATATCACCCAGAAAGTTGAAGATCTCTGATCCCTCGTGTCGGCATCTCCTGTTGTCAATAGTTATTCGTGACAGATATTATCTGGGATGGGACTAGTAGTACACAATCAAACAAGTAGTATAGCACCAGCCGCCTCTATACCAGGAGCAATGTACAGCAAATCACTACTCGGGAGTCACTCAACTAAAATAATAACTCAACCAGACCAGAATCAAAGACATTTCGATACAGATTACCACCACTCACATAAAGTTTTTAATTATCTTATTGAGTGAATTGATTATCGATTTGTCTGTGTACTTCGCCATTAATTTCAATTTGTGACATATCATCACACACATGTTTTTGATTATCCAACTTATTCAAATGATTTTGTAGAAGTTGAAATGAATTGAACTGAATGAAACTGTACAGAAATATTGAATTGTATTTGCAGAGAGTGAGATAGATTTCGAGGTTGTTGGAGCGGCTGACATCAACACGGTCGCTAATGGAATTTATCAGCACAACTTCCGAGACGTCAAGATGATTTCAAAGTGTATCGAGGTAAAATAGTCTACAGTGAAATAATAGGGTTTAGAATAGTAGACACAAGCTATAACGCGTTCGACTGAAGTCACGTTATAGATAAACTCATCGATTTGTTGACCATCGCTATAACGCGGATCAGTAAAAACCTAATGATAAACCCGCGTTATATCTATCATCTACAATAGGTTATATCGATGGTTTTACTTGCAGGCCATGTCGTTATCTGACTTTAACAAACTGAGCCCTGACATGATTGTGATGAGTCCCCCGTGTCAGCCATTTGTCAGGGTGGGGAAACAGAAGGATGCAGACGATGCCAGGACCACCTCGTTCTTCCATCTGCTGGAATGCCTGCCAAAGTGAGTAACTATCTCTAGCACAGCTACCGGTATACAAGGGATTAGTCGTTATTAAACATGTGATTAATATTCTATACTTACCGTGTTATAAATTTATAATACTCACCATTATGATCACGCTACACTGTATTAATAAATGACTGTGACCACTTACGAGCTACATGTATAGATAACTGCTTTAACAAAAATGTCCAAATTATTTCATTTTTTCACATTTCACTAATTCAAATATCCACGATGGACAATTTGGGACTGCACGATGTTAAATGTACCCGTTTTTTAATATTTCTGAACATATGATTTTACATTTCAGATTTGAGAAAATCCCTAATTACATACTTGTCGAGAACGTGAAAGGATTCGACACCTCGATTACTCGGGACAAACTACTGGAAACTCTGCAGAAATGTAACTTTAAATATCAGGTAAGTGCAAAGTAAACGTTTTCGCTAAAAGTACAGGAGTTGCTCTCTATAACGTGGATAGCGAGGGACAATCCTAGTCATGTGCTGAATTATTTTATTTAGGCACTCAATGAAGACGCGTTATATTAAACCGCGCTGTATTCATCATCTAGTGTATTAGTTTATCTGCACTGGCGCAAGCTTTGATGTGTTATCTCAGTCTGCTTACCGTTTTTTGTAGGAATTTCTGTTGAGTCCGCTGCAGTTCGGGATACCCAACTCTCGACTGCGGTATTATCTGGTGGCTAAACGGGAAGGCGAGTTTAAATTTACACGTACAGAGCAGGTAGGTGTTTATATTACTGCATTTATTTATTTTTTCAAGAGCCTCTGTCTCTCTGAAGTTCGGAGTCCCTGCAAATAGTTTTCTGCTCAAATTAAGGAAAACTAAACATGACTTTGCAGCTTGCCTCACAATTCCCAACGATGATTTTTTTTTCTTTTTTTTTAAATGAATATAGATTATTAGTGAGATACCCGAGGAGGCCCAGCCGTTTTTAGTTCACAGACTCCAGGATGCAGCGCCACCAAGTGAGCGTGATATGAACTACTATTGCTCGGACAATTCTAACAATTCCGCGTCAGTGTCTCTAAAAACATCGGCTACTACACCACAGACAAACACAGCGGAGTCTAACAGTCAGGCTGGTGAAGCCGAGAGTTCTGCGGCGACAAACGATGACGCCTGTGACAGTGATGAAGAAACGCACGAGGCAGCCGAGTTGCCGCTACATCAGAAATACCAGCACGTGTGTTCCCCTCTGAGTAAATACATGGAGGATCAGCCTGAGGAATACTTCACGCCTTACCTGCTCCAGGAGAAGTTCTTCAAACGCTTCTGGGTGATGGATATTATTAAATATTACATGAAGAACTCGTGCTGCTTCACTAAAAGGTAAAATACAGTAGACTACATAGAAATCAAGCATGGTAGACCCTCACTATAACTCAAGTTATAGTGGAAAGACTTTAAAATCGCATTATCAAGTATTCTTATGGATGACATTTGACCCGGGTTAAAAAAAAAGAATGGAAACAAAAAGTGCGTACGGATCTTACCTTATATCGAAAGTAGACTTAAATCAAATAGCGAGGGCCTACTGTAAAATTTATTATAAAATATATTTGTTAGTATATGTTGAATTTTATGTGATATTTATGATTGCACGTATCACTTGTAGATATGCTCACCACATGGAAGGCTCAGGGTCAATAGTTCAGATGAACGTGGATTCTAAAGTCGATCTGGTAAGTCTAAATTATAACTACGAATATGGAATGTTTTCTCTTGAAAAAAAACCCTCCTGACCATCAATGTATTACTCTACGAATAGCTGTGTCTGCTCAGCAATACAAGTAGCTTAGATCAATAAGTTGCAGCGTAATTTGCGATACTTAACGAGAATCGTGTGATTCCAGAGTGAGTTTAATCTGTTGAATGTTTCATCTTTCAGTCGGCGTATAAAAGGGAGAGAGTTTACACGGATGAAGTGGACGCTGGAGTCAGATCCATCAAACTTAGATACTTTACTCCGCGAGAAATCTCTAATCTCATGTGTTTCCCACAAAGTTTCAGTAAGTATTCAAATGCCATGTGCTTTCCACAAAGTTTAAGTAAGTATTCAAATGTCATGTGCTTTCCACAAAGTTTCAGTAAGTACCCTTTGATCGACTGATTTCCTATATTTCTTTAAAAATATTTCCAAATAAAAATATTGTAAAGGTATTGATTTAGCCGTATAAGGTGAAATTTAATGATAACAACTTGTTATGTTTCTGTATTAAGATGCTTGTTTCTCTCTCTATCAGATTTTCCTGAAGGGCTGACGAATAAGCAGTGTTATCGGGTGCTAGGCAACAGTTTAAATGTGCACGTGGTGGCAGTGTTACTGAGGCTGCTCACGATGGAGGATTCATAACAGCAAGAGGCGATGATAAAAAAACTTTTAACAGGCTTTGCAGACTCAGATACGTTTTTAGTTAATTGATTCTTTATTTAAAGCAGAAAGTTTGTTTAATTTTCATGTTCATCTGGCAGCATGGATTAGTTAAGGTAAAACGTTCTAGCTTTATATTCTGTTGCCTCATTTATTCTGCTCGAACTTGCTTGTAAAAAATCAATAAATTATCGTCAATATGTGAAACAACATTTTTTTTCTCTTCTCAACGGATCTTGGCGTAGTTGTATTAACGAATAGCCTCGATGATTAAAAATGAGACAGCTTTAGCGTTTTGTATTTTTCATGTTTATTAGTTAAACTAACAAATACTTACACATATCAAGTACAAGTGTTCAGAACCCCCTATTGAAGTGTAATCCAACATTAACAACACAGCCTGTAAGTCTGACTTTAAAACACGGCTAGTAGGTCTGATTTAACAAGACAGTCTGTATGTCTATCTTAACAACACAGCATGTAAGTCTGACTTAACAACACAGCCTGTAAGTCTGACTTAACAACACAGCCTGTAAGTCTGACTTGACAACACGGCCTGTAAGTCTGACTTAACAACACAGCCTGTAAGTCTGACTTGACAACACAGCCTGTAAGTCTGACTTAACAACACAGCCTGTGAGTCTGACTTAACAACACAGCCTGTGAGTCTGACTTAACAACACAGCCAGCAGAATTTAATTTAGCATTTCAGGAGTATTCAAACCGTGTTAAATTATTCCTGGTTTGACTCGATAATGTCAGAATGCCAGGTGATGAAAGTACAGCGCTCCCATACGTGCAACATTACCGGTATTTTATTTTAATCGTTACCATGGTTACGGAGAAATGCAGGTGAGAAGATGATCCAGTCATCTGAGAATGAACAGTCTGTGAAGCAGTACAACAATCGAAGCATCCAGAGCTAGCCACGCTTCTTCCGCGTTAACCGCATTTTAACCTGCGTAATATCTCGCTATTACCGCGTTAAACTATTGTTACCAGCGCGGTAACCGCATTTTAATCTGCGCAATATCTCGCTATTACCGCGTTAAACTGTTGTTACCAGCGCGGCAACCGAGGACTTTAACCTGCGCAATATCTCGCTATTACCGCGTTAAACTGTTGTTACCAGCGCGGTAACCGCATTCTAACCTGCGCAATATCTCGCTATTACCGCGTTAAACTGTTGTTACCAACGCGGCAACCGAGGAATTCAACATGAGAACAATTATACTACATGTACATGTACTGTATACCGGTATGTCCTCTATAAGGCGGTCAGCGGGAGACTAAAAACGCCGTATAACGGTATAATGTATTTTATATGGACCCGCGTTATAGAGAACGACAGAAACATAAATTGGGGGACATGATAGACCCGCGTTATAGCGAATACCGCCTTATAGAGGACATCTACAGTACAATTATGCTCTAACAACTACAAGATGTGAACATTTACCGTATAAATAACTAGCCACTATCGAACTACTACCCAGGTTAACCTCGCTATGTGCCACAGAGGAAACGTCGCCAGCCCCGTATGCTCTATAATTTAAATGCTTACATATTTATTACATGTACATGATCAGTGTTTTATAGATTCTGTATTTGGCTCCCGTACTTGTGAAAAGCCGAGCCCACGTGCACGCCGACATTAGAGCTGATTATTTGTTGCTGGATGCTGCCCGTCTCCCTCTCCTCCTCATCATCATCTGTGTCCGCCAGCAGCGGAACTTTCTCAAAGTCCTCACCAGGCTCACCAGGCTCCTGGTATAAATTCTTAATCACGTCGGGAATGACGTTGTCGTGGAATTTGTGGTCTGGGATGAGGATCACCTGCCCGCTGGGCTGCTTCTCAACCTCGTGCTCGGGTAGCTTAGACTGGAGAGAGAAGGTGTGGTTTCATCAATTTATAACTCGACTTAATTACAGTAGAACCTTGCTATAACGCGGGCCATGCATTCAAACCGCGTTATATGGAGTTACCATGTATTCCTATAGGTGACGTCTAAACCGCGTTATAACAAACCATGGAAACACTGATTTGTGGGGCACATGTATACCCACGTTATAGCGAGGGTCTACTGTATATAACGCAGCATGTGACATACCAAGCAGGAGGTTTGAAAATCACTCCGCACGATTGAATTAATTGAATCTCAATGTGAATAATTACTCTCATAACACACATCTTTGATTCCAGACTATTCAGTGTATATTTTTAGAGACAGTTTGTACCCGATGTTTTGGGTTCGCATTTCAATAACGATTTTTATGGTAATACGGGTTGGAATATTAGAAATTACATATCGTTTAAATTGATGGTGCGCCTTGTACACCGGATCGCATTATAGTCCACGGTTTCAGGTAATCGTGTTATTTATTCTAATTACTTACCTGGAACATTAGAGATACGATGATGTAGATCATATAAACGACCACCAGACCGATACATAGCGCCATCGTGCTGTCAGGGAGGTTGGGTAGTCCGGGGTTACCATATACACTGTGTACAGCATAGTTGTCATCTCCCTCTCTCTGCATCTCATCCTATAACATATAATATTATAATTTATATAACAAACAAATAAATACAGCATAGTTGTCATCTCCCTCTCGCTGCATCTCATCCTGTGACATACAATTCCATGAATATACATGTATTAAATGTTTGAGTTGAGATGTACATGATATATATATAATAACATGCATCTCCTCAACAATGAAGATACTAATGTAAGCTGGACATTGTCCACGTTTAGTATAATATCTATATTACCTATTAATAATATATATCATTATAATTATATCGAATTGTTTTAAATCAAACCTTTCACATTTTGAACAACGTATTGTTGTTTGACTTAGCACTGTTGTAAACCTTTGATTCTTTGAAACCTACCCATATTTTGTAAAATTGTTGAAACCTACCCATATTTTGTAATATTGTTGAAACCTACCCATATTTTGTAAAATTGTTGAAACCTACCCATATTTTGTAAAATTGTTGAAACCTACCCATATTTTGTAGTATTGTTGAGACTTACCCATATTTTGTAGTATTGTTGAGACTTACCCATATTTTGTAATATTGTAGGCGCTCAGCATGTTCAGGTTCTGTGTCAGCTGTTTTTGGTTTGCCGAACAAATAGAAGAGGATTCCGTGATCATTGTTGTCGTTGGATCCAGAGAGACCTGCAAAGGAAGAAATTACAGAACTATTGTCATCTACTCGGTAAGTTACCGTTAAACGATTGTCGTGTCTTCAATGTACGCGAATAATATGTTTTATTTGTTGCCATTCCAGAGTTCTGATGGCATTTTTATGCCCCTATGTTATGGATATGAATGTGAGTTAACTGACAAGTATTATGTCACTAGTGGCTGCAGCAGATCTGATTTTTGTATACATATATGTGCGGTATTTATAACATCTACAGTGTGGGCCAATAAGTAGATGTTCGATATAACGCGGGTCTAACGTGTCCCAAGATTTGATTTTATACAGGTGTTCTGTATAACGCGGGTCTATCGTGTCCCAAGATTTGATTTTATGCAGGTGTTCTGTATAACGCGGGTCTATCGTGTCCCAAGATTTGAGTTTGTTCAGGTGCTCTGTATAACGCGGGTTGAGGAAAACCCACAGGAATATATAGTATCACGATATATCGCGGATGCTAAGGCTTGTCCTCCCGCTACCCGCGTTATATCGAGCATTTGCTGTAATTAACAAAAACACTCTGAGTGGTGCACAGCTCTCACAGCCAGAGGCCAGAATTCTGGTGCCTGGACGATCTGCATCAAACAGAAACACAATGTGCACATGGTGTAATAATGTGCTACACTAGACCACCGTTATAACGCGGGGAGCAGGCATCAGAACCGCGTTATAACGACGTGCTATGTATCCATGTGTGGGTGACCTCTGGTCCACTTGTTATACAAAGAACAATAGAAACGATGAGGGAGACAATAGAACCCGCGTTATAGCAAAATTCAGCGTCATAGCAAACCGTGTTATAACGACGATATACTGTACTGTAGAACAATGACACGAAGGTCTGTGTTTATAACACACGGAGGTCCTCGCAACCTTGTCGTCATGATGAAATATGTCACACAGTGGCCACAATAACACACAAGCTGTCGCAGTTTGATTAATATCGCGGTATTTTAGCTGAATTTGCGGGACTTACCCATCCTCAGCAGTCTGTGAAGCTCCTCGGCCATGATGCTCGTGTTAAGCTCCCGGTTTATCTGTAAATTCCCGGTCTATCGTGTGAAACTGCGCAGGGAGAAACAGGTGACTATGTGAGAGAGTAATGGTGGCCTGGCCGTCCTGTCAGATTCTGCCATCTGGTGTTTACATCCGTAGTTCAGTGCAGCGTTAACAGGGGGCGGCACCGGTGTGCTTAACAGTCGCTGCTTACCTGAGCTCTCTTAAAGGCTGCTTAACAACTTTATTACAAGCCCCGCTCGATGTTACCCTCAAATCATGAAGTTTAACTTGTAACAATTAAAAGTTTTTTAACTTTATGACGTTTTAACATATCACTAAAAGTCTGTCTGAATTTTGCCGGGTGATATATATTACATGTATATATTTGTCTTACTTATACATGGTAAGTGGGAGCGTATGAGGATCCCACGTTTCTAAGTTACCTGGCTGTTCCAGTTACCATGCATGCTCCCTTGTGTCATATTATTACAACAACCCCACATAGAATCAGACCTTTTCTGGAAAAGTTTTTATTAATGAAATAAATGCGAACCAAAATATCTATATATTTTATTATCGCTTTGTATATTTATTTATTTCCTTGTGGTTAAAGAATATTTCCGCGCGGCAGGTTGTGGGGGGTGGCGGCGTGATATTACACAGCCTGACATAAATAAACATGGCAGTGTCGCACTCTCGCAGCTACGCTCGACCACGGTGATCGCGGGGGGACCGTGAGAAACTCGCTACCTGTCGTCAAGCCGTCACCTCCACACTCGAGATGGGCGAGTTAAGCGTGAAACAAGCCCGGATTACCTGGTGAACCTGCGAGATGAGCATGATGCACATTAAGTACCCCGCCAAGCGTGGCTACTTCACCTGGGATGAGCTGGGGTGAGACAACTTTACAACTTAAAACTTCGCCAGTAATAATCTGTTAGTAACTTGTCGTCCTGCGGTTACACTATGGCTGTGTGTATTCATCGTATTGTCGTGTGAAAGATATCATATCAGATATAGTAGCTTATTGTGGGGCTCATACAATAACCTGAAATTTTAACTCATAACTATGGACTCGGCGGGCTTGATTCGATATAAAATATATTTATCAATATCTTATAAAAATACATGTATATATTAGTTTTGGATTGAGTTCTCGAAACGTGTATATGTAATAATATATTGTATATTAAGCCGACCATTCTTGAATTGATATTTTTTAAATTATTTTTATTTGGAATCTACTCAATTAATCCTAATTTACATGTCTATAGCCAATTAAAAGTATCCCGTTACACGACATTCAATAACTGATAAAGGGACAAAAAAGTAAAAACAAAATAGTATTACTTAGATTTAATATAATGATATATGGTAACATTTACATAGTTTTTATAGACATTTTGAAATAATATGATTTCTCTCCTGTATTTCAGATGTCTTGCTCGGGCGATTGGGGTATGTATTATTAATATATTATTAATTAATTATTACAAGCTCATACCAATCGAGGAATATCTCTTATAAAAACACATGTACTGGGACCTTTTCATCCTCATTGATGTTCAGCTCCTATAAATTTCATTATCACAATCGTCTGGTTGATGAGTTCCTCAGACTATTCTATCTGGCACTCCTGAGCAGAAAAATACAGCAGTGAAATATCAATTCAGACTACGCTACCACCAGTTATGACAAAATCTTTGCGGTTAGGCAACATTGTATTGATTGATTATTTCTTTTGCAAATCAATTAATCGGTATCCGCAAATTTTTGAATAGAAGACTCCATCAGTCAACCATGATACCTCCAAGTGAATATAGACAGGATGTAGTTTTAGTATCGTGTCAGGTGTACAGTAGACCCTCGATATAACGCGGACAGCGCGGTGGGCGATCATCAAAAACCGCGTTATAACGAATTACCATGTATTCCCACGTGTGACATTTGACCCGCGTTATAGAAAACAGTAGAACACAAATATCCCTGGACACGGTAGACCCGCGTTATATCGCATGTCACGTTATATAGATTCTATTTATATTGATGGTATACTTTATTATCATTATTATTATTATTATTATTTATATAGCGCTTATCCTATTTAGCTCTAAGCGCTGTACATGCGTGGAGATAAAAATTATAAAATTGGATAAAATGAATAATGTAAAATGTTGAGGTTTATAATGTGTACTGAGGTTGGTTACCGTTACTTTGATATGAGTTTTACCGGACTGTCGGATACATGTGTCTACCCGCTAATCTGTTTCACTAATTCTATAATCCGGTAATCCAAGTCTCACAGATAAAGCAGGTTTATCCAATCTGCTAAATCTCCAGATTTTAATCACCCAATCTGCCAGCAATTCACGTGTTTTTTCAGTATAAACGAGACCGTCTGGGTCTGCTTCACCGATAATCGTTCGTAATTCTTCATATTTGTAATGCGAGTCGATGATAAAAAATGTACTACGAGATCTGTAATTTTGATCGACTCCCAAGACAAGTGATTGGAATCTGCCTTTCGGCTGTATATCCTAACTAAGAGATATTCAGCTTGATTAAGTTGTTTTTGATCGATTCTTCAATCAAGACACCCCGTAAACTGACTTTTCGGATCATTTTCTCGCCACATACCTGTAGACCCGCACGGTACAATCAACATTAAACATAGTCACGGATGCTCTTGGACATCGTACAAACATTAATATAATATGTTATAGGTGAATATGTTTGTGGTCTGCACACTTCTGTGACATTCCCCCTGCCTTACCTAAAACACCAGGCCATATTTGAGCTTTCCAAGCCCGCACTGAACAAATTGATTGTACATTTTGTATTTACCCACGGCAATTCCTTCTACAAACATCGTTATAACCTCTGACGGGAAAATTGTCAGGGTGTTTATCGACTTTTTATTGTAGAAATCATAAACACCAATGTTACGAATTGTGGCACATATAGTTTCCTGCCGTCGTGAAAACCAATCAATTAGTTCTCCTGTGTCAACAGTGATGTTAACCATGGAGTAAAAATCAATCTGCTAATTATTTCCCCAAAGTCGCTGATAATTATGTGCTCAAATTATATCTATATTGTTGTTCCGCTGCCAATAACAATAAGGTTTATTTACCTCAGACATACAGTAGTATGGAAACAGCAGTTGATTCACACTATAACGCGGGTAATGGATGATAAGTCTCAAACGCGAGGTGTCGTGTATAACAGTGGGCGACCTTTGGCCCGCGTTATAAGGAGCATGCGACCGACTAACTACTCGGACATGAATGAGCCGCGTTATAGCAAACCTCGCATCAGAGATAACCGCGTTATAGCGAGGGGGATTGTATTTTTCTGTGGTAAATAATGATATATACCCGTACATTTACCTCGTGAAATTATTTGCTAATTGAATCATTATTTTCGATCCAGTTGTGTTGCCAAATGGCAATTGTGTTTTGTTGATCCATGGCCAATTCCAATATGATATATGCAGGCCTACAATAAATATAGATGTTATTTCTGATTATCTTGAAATCGATATATGTCACTTTCCGAACATATGCAAGTATGGGGCAGTAATTCTGGGGTCCTGTACCGGGTGTTTTAATATATGGATCACATTTGATCACTGGTCTGTAGAACAAAGAAAGACTAGAATTTTGAGTAATTAATGACCCGCGTTATAGCGATAACCGCATTACAACTAACCGCGTTATAACGAGAGTAAACTGTACCATTCATCGGGCTTGGTGATAAAACAATTACTGAACTAACATAAATGACTTTCCAACAATGGGTTCAGCGTATTGTGGGCTTCAAGGACCAATTGGAGCGAAATCATATATCCAAACATTTTCAGCTTGTTTTACCTCAAACAGAGCAGACGTTTTGAATCGAGCAACTTTTTTTTTATCTCTTAACTAGTTATAACAGGCTTTTTCTACACTAATCATAAATAAGTACACACATTTCAGTTTAGTAGATTCTTGAAAACTGGTCAGCCCAAAGCTTATTTACTGACATTTGATAGACACTGTTTTTATTACGATTGTATTGTTATGATACAGCACTGTCTTTCCCATCGTCTGACCGTAGTTTGTATTTTTATTTCAGTTCCAGCAGGACATGTTCTTCTCGCACATACCAGAGGAGTATACCAGTGTGGAACCGGGTGTCTCTCTGGAGGTAAGATATTAATCATGTACTGTAGACCTTCACTATAACGCGGGGGTCTCTCTGGAGGTAAGATCTTAATCATGTACAGTAGACCCTCGCTATAACGTGGGGATCGAGGAATAAACACCAGAAACCACGTTAAAGCGAGGTGTCATGTCATCATATGGTGACATTTGACACGCGTTATAAAGAACAATAGAGAAATAAATTGAAGACAACACGGGAGACCCGCATTATAACCACACGCGTTATAGCGAGGGTCTCACATAGTTTAAGTTGCCTTGCTCACGTAAATCGATGTGGTTCAAGTTTCCCCTTAAATAGATGCGGTGTTCTCATCTTACAATGAAATCAAATAGCATTCTTCTTGTCAAAGCTGACAATCTACAGTAGGGAAATTCCAATGATGTCTTATTCAATACTAATTTCGGTAGTAGAGTTCATTCAGTAATCACGTCAGCCCACTTAAATCTTACCTGTACCAGTACACAGACTAGCATTATCGGTCCACTCGACCATGTTGGAACCTAATTTAGTTAATCCCATTGTTAAACATTTCACTTTTCTCCTGATCCCCACATATCCCCTACCCCAGCACCGAACAGTCCATCACGGGCCCTCAAATAGCTACTAAACACGGCTATAGCCATATACAAATACTAATCCCGTTCTAGTGTGTTAATCTCTCTAAGTGGATTAGGAGGCTTAGCCAAAGGGATTAAGATGTGGATTTGCGTTTTATTCACAGGTTGGACACAATTAAAGAGATTACAGCACATAGCGCATTTATTAAAGTTCGATCAAAGTTATCAAATATCCTGATATCGACATTATGGCACCCACAGAAACTTTAAATGCTCGAATTATTGATGTTATTAGAACAAACATAAAAGTGTTGTTACATAAGTGAGTTAGCTAAGTTTACAAGGCCGCGTGTAACTTTCTATTTGCTCGTCATGATCAAAAGCTCAATGTTAGGATTTAATGGTTAATACTCAGAATAATCACGATAATTAAATATTTTCCCACCAGCGTAAACATTGTGATTATGTAATTTTGAGTGCACTATTTTATTGGATGTGTTACTTTTACATTTTAAAATCTAATGAGTCAAATTGACAATCTCTAGGTACCTGCTGAAGTTGTTATTCGCTATAACGCGGGCAGCAGGAGACAAACATGCACAGCGACGCTACAGAAGGAACCATTAAAGCATCACATCAACTAAAACAATTCACCGCTTTGTACAGCAAAGTAAACAATGTGATTGTGATGACTGATCTATATCGTAGCAAAAACCGCGTTTTATTGAGAGTCTATTACTATTATTATTATTATTATTTATATAGCGCTTATCCTATTTAGCTCTAAGCGCTGTACATGTGCAGAGATAAAAAAATTATAACATTGGATAAAATGAATAGTGTAAAATGTTGATAACTTAAAATAAAGTTTTAAAATTTAAAATTTTAAAAGCAAGATAAAGTCAATGGTAGACACTGATAAACAGGTGTGTCTTTAGTCTTCTCTTAAATGAAGTGACAGTTTCTGCAGCTCTGACCGATTCTG
Organism: Armandia brevis; assembly: GCA_035585475.1. Taxonomy (NCBI): domain Eukaryota; kingdom Metazoa; phylum Annelida; class Polychaeta; family Opheliidae; genus Armandia; species Armandia brevis. The sequence continues at coordinate 14,478 of JAXGGS010148197.1, forward strand.
GGAGGGAATTCCAGAGAACAGGGGCAACTAGGGCGCTATTGTAGCAACTCTCTATTCTCCATGTCTGCTGGCTAAAGTTCCGACCGCCAAGTCATCATATTGACCTGGCGTGTAGAGTAAGAAATACACCATGACTGCGGTATTGACGGACTAAATGGTTTACAAGCGTCAAACAAGTTATATTATTGATCGGACAATTAGTAGATCACCGATCTCTGCTCCAATCGTGCAGAACTATTTGATACTAAGTGCGCTATATAAAGTGGGGCTTCCTCTGCTTGAACCGTGCCTCGCAGGCAATAAAATGTTCCTCTATTACGTGTTGCTATGCGGTTTTATTATCTCCTAGATCAATTATAAATGCTTTCAGGGAGGGTTGACTCGGGTTGAGTTGATAGATTATCAAGCTAATGCATCGTGGCACCTTCTAAAGGTGTCACGACATGTTACACCGAGAGCAAATCATTAGCGTGTACAATCCAAGCGACAAGACGAAAATAAGTCATAAGTTGTCATACGATTATGGTCCCTCTATCGATTCACGAGTCGGTGTTTCTGGCTCTTACCACAAGAAGTGTAATATAAATTGCCCAGAGTGCAGGCTTGAGTGATGACGTCACTACCAGTAATAAAACATCGTTATTGTTATTAAAGTACTCACTTTCAAATACAAAATGAATCAATAAACCGACTCTTAAAAAGTGATATTTTTACCGTGATAGGAAATCCTGCTATCATATGGATTTTTGATACTACATATGTATATCGATTCAGAATTTAAATTGGTGATTTCTAATAATATGAGTAAAAAGACAATTGATGCCGGTCAAAAGGTCACCCTCGCTATAACGCTTTTCTGAAATGTACACCCCCTTAACCGCGTTATAGCGAGGGGCTTCTATATAATACAGAATAATTGTAAAATGTAAGTAAGGTGCATTTTGCGTAGATGTGAATGTCCGTGATTACTGAATTAAATGTATTTCTTTATTTTGCAGGGCCTGCTCCACATGGTAGAAGTACAGAAATATTTTAACCAGGTCGTGGATAGATCAGTCAACATTCATACCGACAGATGGAATCTCTCAGTTATCAAAAAAGCACTGCCTCTTCTCTCAAACAAAATACTCACGTAAGTGTACGTTAGGTACGACTCCCTCTGAAAATAGAAAACGCAGTACAGTACAATTTCATTTTCAATTGAAATCATGCAAGAACTTCCATATTAAATGGGTTTTATATCAATTTGTCATCAGAACATACATGTCTTCACAATAGCCATGTTAAAAGCGAGGGGAAACTGTCCCCCATCGTGGATAAGACGTATTCCAACCATTTCATATAGCATACTAAATCAATCATTACTCAAGCTGTTATGTCATGCTGTTGTTTCTCCTTTATTCCAGATTTTCTGAATTACAACAAGTGCGGGTGTCCTACCAGGTGTATGAGACTGGCGACACGAAAGGCATGCCCATAGAAATCACACTCCTCCAGAGGGCGCTCAAGGTCAGTCCCAGATGAGTAGTATTTTTGAGTAGTATATGTATTTGTTTGCCACATGAGTAGTATATGAGAGTAGTATATATGTATTGTATTTGTTTACCAGATGAGTAACAGGATGATCTCGCCGATGAAGATGATGCACAGAATTAAGCACATGCGGCACAAGTTTGAGGAGAAGGACCGCATGCAGCTGCACGAGTTCCTGGACCTGTTGCTATGGTGTGAGATGTATCAGGGCACGAAGGTGGGGCCAGCGGAGATGAACGTCACCAAGGAGGACACCGGACTACTGCAGGTACCGTAATTAATATATAATATATAAAACTGGTCTTATCCAAGCAGTCCCTGGCATGTAGGCCAAGTGGTAGAATCAAACTCTTACGCTCCTTGCGTTCTGAAGCCACAAGTTCAAATTTTATCAAAGAAAACAACATTATTTCAACGTGATCTAGATCCTCTTGTTTCAACCACCGGGTAGTTTGATAAATCATGAATATATATTTTAATTCTCGAATAATCTCTCGGATAAACGATAATAATGGTTGTATTATTTTAGAGGTTGCCTTATTTAATAGTTTTTATGATATGATATGGTCTTCTCAGATGGAGGATTTTGCTGACGTCCTCGCTCATCACGGCCAGAGGATATGTTATATTAAAGTATTTATGATATGATATTTTCCTGTGTTCTCAGATGGAGGATTTTGCTGATGTCCTCGCTCATCACGACCAGAGGATGGCGAATCAGATGGACGAGAAGTTTATAGAGCAGGAGTTTAAGTTCTCCAAGGAGAGACACGGAAGTAAAGCTCTTCCCAAGGACGAGGTGCCTGTGGATCCTGACGTCAGAATCAAGCAGGTGAGCATATGTCCACAATTACCGTAAATAGTGTAATACATGGCGCATCCCTGAATATAAACGCACCCCTAGCTGTCACTCTGTAATCGGAAGTAAGTAAACTTCATCACCTAGAGAACTGTTCTGAGGTTTCAGGCGTTCGTCTAACTTTGGGCGCGAAGATAGAATAAAAAGAGCGAGTTTCAATCTACGATATACGGCACATTATCGGGGAAAAGCTCAGTTTTTCCTTCATAAAACAGGAAAAATAGACCCTTGTCCATAATTACAGGTGTGGTAAATCGTGGAATAGGTAACACACCTCAAATCAAGACTCTCGATCGTTGTACAAAATAAACTCTGTATAAAAACATTAATTCGTGGAATTTGAGGCGCACTGGTTTAAGAATGCACCTCTTGCTTCAACTTTGGGCGCGAAAGAAGAGTTCAAAGAGCGCCTCTTTCAGTCTACGATATACGGCACATTATCCGAGAAATCTCACACTTTACAGGAACAGGAACAATAGATTAACCCTCGCCCAACAGTAAACCTCCGGTATAACACGGATGGCGGGGCAGAAACCTAAACACGCGTTATAATTAGGTGCATTTTAACCTCACCTTAGTATAAACAAAACTTAAACTTCTAGCGATATTATTGTTGAAGACAGGAATGAAGGGAAAATCGAGTTTTGTTTGAATATTTAGCAGATGCGACCGTTTAAACACAGTGGGTATATTTAGCGCACGTGATAGAGTTTTGTTGTCACTTGAGGTGACTTATTAGCATTAATTGCCCCATTTAAAAGGTGTCTGTTGGTGTAAATCAAAGTTCAAGTGAGATATTAACACAATGAGCTCCCTGATGACTGATAACCACCCCGGCGATCTCTTCAGCCATCGTTAGCAACCGCATGTATTCGTTTTTATCCAGTCCGCTATCGTGTCAAAAATAATGGATTATTAAAGTTCTTAGTGAGGGTAGGTTTAAAATTTACCAAGTGCATCTTCATATATAGTACCTGGTAAAGTGCTACAGTATGTGACTATGTTTAGAGCACCTCGACACAAGCCGAGAATAATGATATTCCTGGCTGTTTTGTGCACATGTATTGCACGGCATATCTATATACATGTACATGTATTACGCGTATTGCAATTCCAATTACAGTGTTTAAACAAACTGCTCCCAACAAGACCGCTTGTTTGCTAAGATATGAAAACCTGTGAATTTTCACCGCTTGCCTGTCACCTTTTCACTGACGATCTAATGATATCTCTCTCTGTACAGTTGAAACTCACTATTACGCGGTTATTC
>JAXGGS010148418.1:0-18120 GCA_035585475.1 Armandia brevis
AAACTTTGTCGAACTTTTAAATGTGCCCACCGGATACAAAGTTGTGAGTAAACGGATTCTGCCGACTCAGAATCCGCCCATTCCCCCCAGAACTCCCGAAATCGGGCCCGAAACTTTTCGCTTAGCGAAATTGTATATAGATGATAGTTAAATATTGCATGGCGATAACGAGTTGGATTCTGTCTCAAGCGTGCACTCTTTTTAAAGGACCGGATGACAAAAATGTAGGTGTTCTAAATGTTTGCACGCCATGTACTTTACTTTCTTCATTTTGATGTCAGATGTTGTCGCGCTTTGGATTACTAAGCATAGTATTGCCAGTACAGTTGATCACACTTACCTTAAGCTCTTCCCGCCGGGTATTGGAATTGACCGAGTTCACACATGTAATCCCGTTAGCATAATAGCATCCTCTATGGCTGTATCACGTTTCGCTCCACTCTGTCAATAGATCATTCATCGCCATATTTTCTCTGTTGTAAAAAGGAAAAGTTGGTATATTAAGAAGACCTAATTCTCGGTTTTCGGGGTTAACGTTGGATATTGTTACACAACCACTGTGTTTCTGTTGGCAGTTTATTTAGTGTTGTGAAAAGTGCCTCTTGTTCAGGCCATCTAGGTCAAGTCGTTATCAAACCTATCGAGACTTACTGCATGTGCTTTTTCCAAGAGTGAAATTAACTTTACTGATTTAACCGCTTCCTTTATCAAATAATGAGGCTGGATTGTAGAACCAGGAGCAACAAAATGAGTTTGTAAATTGTCCTTTTTATAAATAAAACACGATCAATGACCATGAGTAACATGGGCAATATTCCAATTACTGGTCACAACATGGTCGACAACATGACATTTTATCTAACAGTAACGTGCTGCCGAATATTTCACATAATCAAACAATCAGACAAAATGAACATGTACAACTTGGTGGCTTGATACAGAGATAAAGGTGAAAAACCGGTGTTTATCAGCGAATTATCTTTATGCGGCCAGATGTCATTTCATTATGTTCTGCTCTCTTGATCTTTGGGCATGTTTTTGTCACGTACGCGGAAACCCAATCTTGCTCAGCTACCATTCGCCTTTTGCTTACTTAAAGTACATTTCCCGGCTCTCAAATCTCCATGATTTCTCCGTCAATTTACACGGAAAAGTTTCTTGGAGCTCCGTCCCCAGAGCAGACGGATAAATTGCCGCTTTTGTTGTAGAAAATGACGGAGCTCCATCAATTTCTCCGTCAATTTCTCCATGAACATTGACATGGAAAATTGACGGAGTTCCGTCTCCTTCTTGGAGTACATTAGAACTTTTATTGTAGTTTTTACTAGTTTTTTTTATAGATATATGTTTAACTAGATATTGGACTTTTGCCGAGGCATTGAAACTCCATCAATGACGGAGCTCCGTCATCAAAGATGGAGCTACATCAATGACGGAGCTCCGTCATCAAAGATGGAGCTACATCAATGACGGAGCTCCGTCATCAATGATGGAGCTACATCAATGACGGAGCTCCGTCATCAATGATGGAGCTACATCAATAATGGAGCTCATCTTTAACCATTGACCAATCAATCAAGCAGAGTCAACATGACAGCTGCAGGGTGTCAATATGGTTTGTTCAATGCCATGGTCAAATATCCAGGAAAATCTAGGAATCTAGAAATATAAAAGCAACATAATTCAAAATCAAATTATAAACATTTAATGTTGATGATAGAATAAGTAAGTACATGTTATAAAATGAGATGACAAATATTTATCTGAGCATCAGAATAAAGATTAGAATATGAATTACAAATTTAAATTGTATAGCGTGGTATAATCCATATCTATTTGACATAATCTAATTATTAAAAGACGAATTTCTGCTCTCTCCGGATGCACTTGGTTTCATGATCTCAGCCACTTTACTTCTTATTTGCTGTGGCGTCACATCATGGAATTTGCAGCGTACAGCCTCTGGAAACAAACAATTTTAAGTTAATTGGTGTTTTACATCAGTTCAACCAATGTTTGAATAGTAACTTGTGCTGTACAGGGCATGCATACCTCAACATTGTTAGCTAATCCATATGATTTATATTTACTTGACCCCATTCAAACCCTAATTTAGGGTAATGTGATATCTAATATTATCTATGAATTGACATCTAATGGGTAATCAACTCATTAAAATGATTCAAATATCCATTACCTATGATGTAATTTAGGCGACGAGTGTCCTCCAAGGCAGGTTTTCTCACACCCATGTTATTTGGCCTCCCCGTGATGGAACGACCCTGGTACTCTTCTTTATGGTACAGTTTTTTGAATAGGAGTTTACTAACTTTTGCATAGTCTTTTGCCGCAAAGACATACTTGTTTAGTTGATGCTGGAAACGAATATTAACATTTGTAATAACAAACTTAAGATAAAAAACTTACATTCAGTAAATTCAAATCGTTTTCCTTTCAGTAATAGTAAAATCAAATTGTTATTTACCTTTGTGTATGATGTTCCTGGAATTATGTCCTTCTAAAGTGATTAAAAAGTATAAAAGGTTGATGCCGAGGCAGGCACATTGTAACAATATAACAATTAAGGTCAGATGATCTTTAAGAAAATGGCTCACCTCTGTCGAGTTATGAATTGGTACATCAGTCTGCATTGGAGCCGGTGAGTGGTTCGTGAGATTGGGTATCATTGATACCCTGCCGGACAATTCCGTAACTGTAGTCCAAAGCTGGTAAAAAATAAGTTTTTTTTAGTTCATGTAGCTATAAAAAGACTAGTCATATATTATAAAATGCAATATCTGTGGTTGAGATGTATGCCATACCTGTGGGAAACGTTCCCAGAGGTACTCAATGGTGCTCTGCAGGGAATCAACTCTGGCCTTCAGGGTCACAAGCTCAGTTTCAAATGAGCTCATTGACCCTGGTAGATAGCCAATCAACTCATCACTATAACAAAATGGAACATTGTGAATCACACATTCAATTTTTATGTTAAGGCATATATAAATGTCATTATATAGCAGACATGTAAATTAAGTTTGGTCTTCTGGTAAAACAAATTCTGGAAAATTATATTATCACCAATACTATGTTTTACCCACCTGCTTTGCTTGCCATCTAACAGTCGCCTATAAGGCCCCTTAACAGGACTGTCGGTCAATAGCCCCTTCTTAGATCTTGGAGAGCGACGCAAAGGTGTGGTCTGTGGTGTGCTGGCCCTGGGCGTCTTGGGGGTGGATGTGATTGCCGAAATATGAGTGTCATCTGATTTAGTTTTAGCTTCTGAAATAATGAGCATCTTTATGATTTGGTCTCAATAAATAGATGTGCAACCATTATAAAAGAAACTACATTAGCATGGTTAAGGTCTGATGTCGTAAAACTAGGGCTAAAGTTTAATGAAAGATACTTAATAAATAAAAAAATATTAATAGAATAAGATATTACACAGTTGAACGACCTATTCATCTAAATTTACAAATTAATAAAACGTCTATCCATACTGTACCTTGGGCCTTAATATCCAACTCCATCAGCTCAAGGTTTTGCGCGGCTTTCTTCAAATCACCCTGAAAACATTTGAACATTGTAATAGAAAGGAAGAAAACATGTTTGACAGGCACATATAAATAAAAACAAATCCATACGTAAAAAGGGCTATATAGGACATATTACCTGAAAATCGTCTTTTTTCCTCCTCTTTGCGCTTTGCCCAGACTCCCCCTTCTTATTGGCCTGCTGGATATGGACATCCTTCTTTTTCCGCTTTAAACTAAGGATAACCCCGCCGTTTTCATTGGAGGCATCAATATTATCATGTGTTATATTGACATTATTGCTCGTGGAGATTTGTGTAGCTTTTGGTTGAGGTGTGGTTATCAGTGGTTTGATGCCATACATCTTCAAGAGGTCATTGAATCTATCTTGTCGGAGATGAAGGCTAAGTGCCCTCTTATCATCTGCAATATTAAAAACATTATCATTATAGAAACATTCATAAACGTTTACACCTTGTCACAGGTCCGGCAGTTTACATGTATGCAGTAAACATGAATGCAAGTATACATGTACACATTCAATTCTTCTAGTTAAACTCCCCCATGTTATATACATACAGAGAAAATACAGCGGTAACATGATATCTACAGCGACTGGCTGAGTGCCAGCTTAACAGCCACATGCATTTGTTCATATCAGACTTCGTGGGGCAGCTGATAAAAGGCAGGTTAAGGCTGCGCTTACTGGTCATACAGGCTTAGCGCGAATTATGCAGATGAATATAATTCGGGTGTTAATTATGTTAAGATGTTATTATGTGTCCACCAATATGAATAATTACAATACAAGATGCACAGTCTTCATATACCCGCTGAACCTTTAACATTACTGATGAATGTATTTGAATTAAAAACATTGATTGGAACACTGAGGGAAACCCGGTCTAGGACGCGCGGAAAGCATTAATTGTAAAGTTGAATAAACATGGGGTTATGTATGGTATCTATTCTCACTGGTTATTCAATGAATTACACTTTGATATCACCGTTTATGCTTAATAGAAATGCGTGTAGCTTACCTCCTATCATGCCGATCAGTCCCTCAACATCGCCGAATTTAGGGTACGACACCACCACTTTATCTCCTGCCATGTATTCATTGAAATTCTTCCGGGGGTGGATAATCTTCTTTAAAGGTAAAACGTTGCCTACTACAGGCTCGTCTTTAATCCACAAAAAGACGGCAAACATATTGCAGCTCTACCAGTGCCCCTCTCACGATTCAAACTACAGGGAATTCAAGTGTGTGGGCGAATCTCAGATGCGCAAAGCATCATGGGTTTTAATGGGATACAAAGTTCAGCTTTGTGGCACCAAAACTACAAAGTTCTGTGGAGTCGTGTAATCTGATACATAGATCTGTATCAACTTTTAGGCACGATTTGATATCAGAGCTGGGAGTTTTAGAGTCAATCTATCCGATTGTTGAAAGAATGTCGCCACCAAACTTAAAATGGGGGGTTGTTGTTTAATATAAGGAGGTGTCTTAACAATGCAAGTTATTTGATGCGTTTTTCAAGTATAGAAGTATTATTACAACTCAACAAACCGATGGCAAAATGACATAGCCTGCATTATGAAAACCGCTTTTATAATTAACATCAACGTATATTTACTAGTAGAGAATCAGCTAATTACAGTTAATATGTTGTAGGCAGACAATATCTACTTCAAACTTCCCTCCCCTCCCAAGTCAAGTATAGCAATCTGATTAATTGGAACTTTTAAAATTCAGTGAATCAAGACGATATCATGTCACCCCTTTCATATGAGATCGAGGCAAGCGTGTGAATCATGCACCACCTCATTTTGACAACATACATTGACCCCCCCTCCCCCTTCTCTGCCCCCAATTGCCGTACATCTTGCCTTACACTGACTGCATTCACAAGTCCGTGCTTATAATATAACACACAAAAGGAATCCTAGCATCAGGCAATATTTGGGGAAGAAAATAGTCTTTAAGAAGATTAACCTAGGAGGAAGTGTCTGTCAGGTTAGTGGAATCAAGGAAAAATGTTAAACCAATGTGACTGAGTGATCTATTTAATGCTAATGTTGTGCATAGACCTTGTTAAATGTGTTATTAAAGCACATGGTTCATCAGGAGTACAGGCTTAGGTGTTTGTTATGTTATAAAGCATTGGTCCTGTCTGTTGCATCAGGCATCCAGCAGGTAAATTGTGAACGACTGACACCCTACTTAATTCAGAAACTGTTATGATGTTATGTGGAAACGGATAACGGTGCCAACTAAGCATGGTCATCATAACAGGGGTGTGGCCAGTCATTTATAGTTACACCTATTGCACCCTGGAGGAACTTAATGTTTTATTACACGCATGAATACAGCATGCCAATATTTTTTTTACAGAACACCTGCATGACACAAACACATAAAATAATTGTACAACAGACACCTGTTCCTTTACACAAACCTGATGAATCAAATATCCCCATATTCAATCAAATGAAGCATAAAAGCCCAATCTGGAGGCAATTCATTTCGAACATAACTCAGATTCAAGTTTATTCCTTGGTCTATTACATAGTTCATCTTCAGGGGAATATCTCCAATCAGGTTCTACTCAGGAGCTATGGCAGAAAATTACTGTCAATCTTCGTCAACAGGTGAGTAAAGCTTAGAAATTTTATTTCCTATTAGGCAATGCATGCAATCTGATAATAAGTCATTGTAACTAGTAAATTATTTGATATTAATGAATAAACTGTTACAGAATCTGCTATGAACTATGATGAGGCAGAATGTCAACTACCCAATACACAGTGGCAATGCCCTGTCACCACTTGTCGAAAACTGCTGTCCACCAAGTACATATTAAGAAAACATTTATCTAGATACCACACTCTAACAGGTAACCATAGTATTAGTATAAAAGAGGTGCGGTTATAGAATTGTTTTATACATAATAATGAGTTAATTAATGGAATCATGGAACAAAACACTTCCATACACATTTTATATATATGCATTTTTACATCTAACATCTAAACTGCTGGAGCACTCATGCTAGTTTAAACATGTTTTCAGTTTTTATTATTTATTTGTAGAGAAAATGATTCCTCCATCGGACTGTGTGCAACCGGAGGACATACACTGTTAATTCAAGATATAATTCATTGTTTCACATTTTATTGTAATTGTTTATTCTGGAGATTTAACGAAATAAGAATTGAATATAATATGTATGTTATATCTATAGCCAATTTCAGATTTACCAGAATATGATGAAGAAACATGCAATCTTGGGGATAAAGTATGGAAGTGCCCAGTAAGACAATGCTCACGGATATTATCAACCAGATACACCTTACGAAAACATATTTTGTGTTTCCATCGCATTCAAGGTAAACTAACAATAAACAGGAAATTATAAAATCCCAATTAGTATTTCAGGTATGTCTAAATCATCCGGAACACAATGTGTATTTGTGACATTAATTAAAAAACAATTTGCCTGGGACACCTTTTGCATAAAAAAAAAAATAATCTTGCTTAATAAGGCAAAATAATGTGCGGCCCGGGTCAATTCAATCAATTATAAAGAGATATACATTTATCATTCTTTAGTTTTTCGAGTTGGCTCTTGTGTTAGTTTAATTTTGTTTTGTTTTTTCAGGTGGTCCAAGACCCCCAAAACATTACAAACAATATGATCCTGATAATCATCATGAAATACCAAAAAGGACGCGAAGATGGCAGAAGTCCAAACAAAAGTAATTACAAATTGTTGAATATGCAATAGTAAATTCAAGGAAAGCGACAGATAACACTGTGAATACCTAAAAAACATAATGTTAATAAATTTCCCTGCAGCAAATCATCGGAGGGCTATTCAAGATCGAGGGAGAATTGTTCAGATGAATCAGTGGTGTGTCCCCTAACCATGGATGATACTTCATCTACGGGATCAAACGAGGTAATAGCAGTTCTTCAAACAAGTGAATCTGGCCTCGATGATGACGACCCTGGCTCCCCACGGATTGCTGTTGCCACCTCTAACCACGATGCCGAAAGTCATAGCTCCTCAGAATCAGATGGTCCCATCGAAATCAACGATGTTGGAAGTATTGATCTACCCCTTACTGATGAGGACACACTGCCTAACATTGGGGCTTCAGAGACATCAATTTCTAACTCAGGAGGAACAAATTCAGATATGGATTTGGAATCAGATGCCGGAAGTGTTGTATGGGAATCTTCTATCAATTCAGCCTCAGTATCTGACGAAAATACAGAAATAGAAGACTGCAGTGATCCCCCTATATATGTAATTCCAGCGTCTGGTGAAACTTTCAAATGTTCCTTGACACACAGTGAGCATTCCCTTGTAATAGGAGCTTACTGCGCCCGACATAATATGCCCGAACAAATGTAGGAACAAATATAAATGCCCTCAAAGATGATTGTGGATTCTCCTCTGATTTTTTGAAATATAATTCATATTGTGATTTGTGTAAAAAGCTTTTCTCACAAAATGAAAACATGTGTCAAACTCCGAATTGCAGTGGTAAAAAAACTGATTTGACATCCAAAAAATACTTTGTAACCACTGATATGAAGAGGCAGATAAGAGAGGTATTAGAAAGTGATAGCACGTGGGATGCCATTCAGTATAGCCATTCAGCATCCATGCAAAGTGATGTAATTAAAGACATACGTGATGGAAAAAGATACAAAGAATTGTTGAAGGAAGGGGAATTCTTGTACAAAAATAATAACATTACACTGACAATGTTCACAGATGGAGTGCCTCTGTTTTCAAGTTCTGGTAAATTATATGTAACTGTCTATGCATGTTTCTTAATTGATAAACCCAATTTTATGCCATACAATCTACATGACATTGTGTTTTATATTTGTTTCTTTTGTCCTTTTAGGTGTACAAATGTGGCCGGTGTATTTGATAATAAATGAGCTGCCGCCAAAGGAGAGATTCATGAGAAAAAATATGATACTATGGGGAATATGGCAAGGAAAAGGAAAGCCTAACATGAACATGTTCCTACGGTGCCTTGTTGAGGATTTGATAGACTTGTACTACAATGGAGTACATGTTTTGTACAAGGGAGACAGTAATCTTGTGAAAGCAATGTTAATTGTTATTACTATGGATTTACAAGCGAGAGCTTATATGACATGCATGACACAACATAATGGGGAGTATGGATGTCTCTTCTGTGAGGAACCAGGTCAATCATTGCGTTCAGGAATGGGGAATTGTAGGTCATATACTGTCCGTGAATCAACAAAGCGGACCAAGGAAACAATAGAATCAAATACCAAAGAAGCCCATGAAACAGGAAAAAGGACGAAGGGATTTTTCGGGAAGAGTGTTCTAAGCTTTTTGCCGTATTTTGATTTATGTGAAGACACAGTAGTCGATTATATGCATGGAATTTTGACTGGAATAACCAAAAAACTACTTGAATTATGGTTCAATTCAAAGCATTCTGGTAGTTCTTTTTACATTGGTAACCAAGTGAAAAAAGTAGATAGACGCTTGAAGGTTATAAAACCACCATATATGATTCACAGGTTCCCAAGACCAATTGAAGATTCTTATAACCACTGGAAAGCATCAGAGCTTCGTAATTGGCTTCTTTTTTATTCCCTACCATGTTTAGAGAACATTTTAGAGGACACATATTTCAAGCACTTTAGCTGTTTAGTCGGGGCAACATATATACTCTTGGGGACAGGAATTACTGGATCGGAAATAGAACGAGCAAGACATTTGCTCAAAAACTTTGTTTCAAGCATGGAAATCCTTTATGGACAATCAAAGTTGACATTAAATGTTCATAACCTTACTCATATCGTCGATAAAGTTGTCAATTGGGGGCCACTATGGTGCTGGTCTTGTTTCCCATTCGAATCATTCAATGGTGAGATTAAGAGTAATATACATGGTACGGGAAATGTATGCAGACAGGTGTATTGGAAGTTCCAAGCCCAGCGAAACATTCTCCAACACTATCAGGAAATCAAGAATGACGACTGCAGGGAATACATCAAGAATCTATTACAAACTGACCGACATAATGTAGGAACTGAAGCCCATCAGTGCCATGTGATCAAACCTGTAACAGTTCGAACTGATTTTTCAGAGAATGTGTGTAACCAGTTATTCAGGTTGTGCGGTAAAAACGTTATGTCTGACTTTTTGGAAGCCTCAAAGATCGTGCACAAAGGGTATTTTATGTATAGCTTGGGATATGGACGGGCTAAAGTGCAGAATTCAACAATCATTTCCATTGAAAGTCATGGGGAAAGACAGATGGCAATGGAAGTTCGCACATTTCTGATATGCAAAGAAAATCAACATGTATTTGCAATTGGAAGATTATTGACTTGCCAGAGTACCCCATTCGGATATGCATCCCATCTTCTGAAGATGAAATGCTTGTAAGTTACATATATACACTTATGTGAATTATTAAACTGCATTCAATTGCAAAGTAAATATCAATTGAAATCCATCCGGCATCATTATACATGTAAACACGGTCTACAGTGAATGACACAAATCTTTTATACCATAGCTTAATCAAAATTGGCACACACCCAATATATAACCAAACACATTAGTATGCTAACTTTTGTGCGTTGGCTGCGCCGATTTAGTCGAGGTACTAAAGCGTACATGTACCTACATGTACAGAATCATTAACATTAAACCAGCATGTGCAACTTTATTACTAAAGTAATAGATATGTAAAATTTGAACTATGACTTTGCTGATTTTATTTCATTAATGCATTTTAGATTCGAGGAGAAAATCATGCCCATCACGCAACTAAGGGAACCGATGGTTTGTGTGCAGGAGAACGATGACATAGTGTGCGCTTTGCTGCCAAATATGTTCGAAAGGGATTAATCAAAAGGGAAACATTGCTGTTTCTGAAGTATTTGAAGTGAAGAAAATCCAATTTTAACTTTCTATCAACATTAAACTTAGAAAAGTTAGGTCTGACAGTTTTTGCATTCGATAGACGGAGATAAAATGTTTTTAACAAGATCTTGTTGTACTTTTCTTGTACTTTTTACAATTCATGGAGATTCAGGAATCACCCACGGACTTTTTTAGTGCTTGATGGAGATTAAAAAGTTGCGCTGACGGAGATACAAGAAATTTGATGGAGTTTTGTTGTACTTCCATCGATTCATGTAGAATCGATGGAGATTTCTTGTACTTTGACGGAACTCCAACAAAATCTCCATGAACATTGATGGAGTTTTGATGTAGCTCCATACTTTGTTGTACATTTCGTGTACTTTTGTTGGATTTCCGTCTTGTTCTACATCAAAACATGTACTTTTGACGGAGCTTCATGGAGATTTGAGAGCCGGGTTACTCATTATGTTTGATTTCAAATTGAATAGACTTTAAGCGCGTTAACGTTGGTTCTACCCTACCAGGCCGATTTAATATATGGTCACTGCACGAGCAATGACACGAGAAATATTTACTTCTTTCAATCATATAAAAGTGTCTGAAATTGGACATATCGTAAAATACAACTTACGTTTTTACGTCAGATGTTAATCCATGATAATCAATATATATCAGATTAACCCATGCAAGGTATTATGTTTTTTAAATGTGTAACAAAAGCAGACCTGTTAGTTCGATATCTCATTTATGTTCAGGTAAAATCAGTTACATAAGAACGCTAGATAAGAAGAAGGTCGAGTTTTACACCGAGTAAATATTCACATCCTGACGAATCTTCAAGTGTCACTTTTTATGCGCCCTTCCGAGAAGTAATCATCAAACAAAAATGGCGAGCCCCGCATATCTTTTTTGAACGCAGTAAACTTCAATGTCAGAAAGCGGATATATATTAAAATAGATATGTAGCTGTATTGAGGGTAATCAGTTTCATACAAATCTGTTTGCGGACATTTGGTGCAGTACGTAATTACATAAGGCACCGAAAACCTATTGTGGCGGCATCAAATTCCTTTCAAATTTCAATTTTCGGCAGATATATCAGGCTCTTTCCTGTAGGGTTCAATGATCGTCCAAGTTTGATGTGGGAGCTCTATGGACGCCCAGAGTGTGACTAAAGTAGAATAGTTTAACACTGAAATAAAAACATATCATGTAGCGGATGACTTAAATGGTTATTTAACGGTTACCATTTCGTTCAGCACATCATGTATATCTTGAATGAAAAATACCAATTAAATGAACTCGGAGTTTGATTGCTGTTGAAATTAGCGTTAACGAAAAGCGCTTACTCAGTTCCGTTACAGAAATAAAATTAATTCTCTCGTTTTGATATGATCAGATCTTAGTGCATCCAAACAAAATTATTTAGGTTTTAAAAGTTAGCCGATATGTATTTAGAGTATCGTGCATCAGCTCATATATACCCTTATTGTTTTAGAAGGCGGACCACCCTAAACGACGATTTACGGTGACGTTTGTTCTTTCTGTGATTATAGTCATTCCAATAATTAATTGATATTCTATCAACAAATGACTGTAATTAACATAACATACTATACATATTGATGTGAAATGATATTAACTTGGCATATTTGATTAATGAATTTATTTTTTACTTAAAAACTACTTAATCTATATCTATACAGTGTGATCATATGACCCCACTTAGTGTCAGTAGTAGTTAGCAGTCTCTTTCATATTATAAGCGAAATGTGGAAATCAAATAAGCATGTTCTTGTCCATGCATTATAAGGGCTACTATTTGTACAAATCTCATCTTAGTAAAGCTGAACGTGCAATTATATATATCAGATAATCGAGCGATTAGGTATGATGGTTTTTAAATTACATAGCGCAAATTCAAAAATTGTTGTACATAATAAATTCGGTACAACTTAAGACACGATAGCGGCAGATATAAGATCAATTTTGCTGACTATGTTATACCCTATTCTACAGATTATAGTATTTATACTTTTTCAGACCCTTTGTGGAGCCAAATTCCTCAAAATACCATTTGGTAGGATCTTCGTCACTACAATTAGGATCGATACATATTACTATAATCTAGTAATCAGAACGCATTTGTCACTGTATCTAGCCTCGAGGACTCTTCTCATGTACTTGGCATCGTCCCACTCTACATATCCTCCTTGCATGTGCCTCTCTCCATGCTCCGATGCTCGGAAAGCGTTTCTACCATGCAGTAAGCGGTAGTTGTCGAAACAAATCATCTCACTTAAAATTAACCGCATCATGGTCAAATATATTACTGAATTTATTCATGCTGACGGTAATCTGACCAACGAAGCAGCTCATCGTTTTAAAACAATCACATACTACTAAAAATCTTATAACAGTAAATGTGTCCCATACTACTATAGTTTGACATAACCTACAGTATGAATGTTATTCAGCTACTCACCTCCCTGCAGTTTCTATTCCCACATATGCTCTGGCGAGTACATCATCCTGTTAAACTCCTTCAGGGCCGTGTAAAACGTTTTCACTTTCTCCACAGGAATGGTCATATAAGGGGAGCGCCTGAAGTCTGTGCAGTTGATGTATGTCAGCCTCCCAGCTGCATCATGTCTGAAATTGTCAAGTATCAAGCTGATTTTCAAAGATTATTAAAAAATTGATCGGTGAAATTAATCTTAATCGTTCACATATCTAAACCAAAGGAGAGAGGCAAAATATTACATCATATACATGTATAATCTCTCAGCTCAATAACACAATAACTATTATACACATTCACCGTTCGTTGGTCTAGATAACATACACATATATTGGTTCAGCGTTGACATGATGATACGGAGTATCATTCAGTCCAACATCACAATATTCGATAAATGTCTCAAATAGTATATTGTTATAGTCGGGATTGGTTTTCTTCAATATCTCAGCAATTCTGAAACCATCGGTGAATAGGCTCTCCCCTCCATCCGTTGTGTGAGATACCGAGCGAAACATCATGACCTGGTGATTTGATTTAAGAATTACTTCTTATAATCAGTCAATAATAATAAAGCATTTATAAGTTTGCGTGCATTATTGCTGATTTAAATTGCATGATACATTGATGGCCGGTTGCTCTTACCCCATGACTGTTCTCATAAAACAGATTAAAATTTTAAATACATTTTTAAATATCGGTCAGGTCAGATTTACAAACAATAAAAAACGTGAACCGCTTATCCCTTGAATAGAATTGATGTTATTCACCAGGTGTCACCATTAATATGACGCCAGCGCACCAATGAGTAATTCTCTTCGTTTCATATACTCGTCACCAGATGGCAGCACGTATTAGGCCGAGACTATATTCACGCTTCTATCATACCCAGATCTGCCGTAAAACCCTTGTTTATAGAGACGCAGGTACTCGTTCAGGTACCTTAATGTACTATTCATCGACTCAAATCCGCCATGGCGGTTTTGACCACTAAATGTGTCCTCGCTGGATTCAGTAATGCCGATTTTATTTTATCAATCAAATTAAAGTCAACTTGTACGTGGTTTAAAGTATAAACTCCAGGAATCATGATAGCGGCATTATTGCACGATAACCAGAATGATTGCTTCAATTTTTTCGAAGAATATAATGTTTAAATTCAGATTTTTTCGTTTGTCCTGAGCTCGCCACTGGGGGATTAGTCACGTGTCAATCGAGTGATAGATATCGAAGTTCTAAGGTTATTGTGTCTAATAAACGGCCAGAGCCGCGTAGGTCGGAGCGTCATGCTTATGCGTAAGACTGGGATAAATGTCGAAAATATTGAATTATAAGTACCGTGGTACAACCAAATCGATCATGTGAGTTTGTTTCACGGCAACGTATAAAAACTATCTTCTATTTTATGCTATCGAGAATGCTCGTTACACCGCGAGCTCAGTCAGTTCAGATTTTCTTGCCTATTTCTAGGTAATCTATGTTGAAGTGGCTCGTATTCAAGTCACGTAATACGAATAAATTTGGTTAGCAAAATAAACACTTGTCGTGTTTTTACGCCTCACATATTATCGTAATAACATCACTTATAAGTGTATTGTTTGCACTGTTCCCATGTTTTATCTAAACCACACACAGTGGTACATACAGTTTGGTGTATCAGACATGTTAATATTCCTAAAAGAGATTTATAGAATGAACACCTGTTTCAAACTGGAATTTATGGGAGCCTAACGTGATTAAGATCAATGAAACGAATATAAATCAAGTAGAAAACGCCAGTTAACACAAACAGTCGGGTAGATAAATAATCGGAGAAGAGTCATCGTAACTATTTATGATGTGAGATACCATTCAGTACCGTTCTTGTAAATACTGGAATGTCTTATAAAAGGTTTAATTATTTGGCAAAACTAAATCTCCCACTGGGACGATTTATCGCATACTTAACGTGCTGATGTGCCTGGGGCGCGCGCGAATGACTGCGGTATGCACGCAACGGGGTATTTTATGTGAGGGGAGCTATTGTATGCCATGGAGACCACCTGAAAAATGAGTCGACATGGCGCGGCGTTGGCTGATCCGAGCACACAGGTCAGAGCGGCACGCAAGCGCTCGTGTAAATGTGCGCGCGCAGGCTTAAAGAACATGGATATTTAAGTACTGATCTTAACTTCAGTATCAAGTGTGATTACTCAGTTTTATGATAACCCAGTTTCCTTCGTCGACAAGATTGATATCAGAAATCATAAACCACCTTTCAGCCGATCCGACAGTATTCCCAACGGGCTTGACTGGTAACAGTATCACCATATTGTAGGCCATCATGTCACAGTTAAGTTTGGCATTTTACTTCGTGATCTTTCTCAGTATTGCACTTGGAGCAGTAATTCAGCATTATGATATCCGTTTTCCTATCGATTTCGTTCGGGAGAATGATGTTTCTCAAGCGCATAAGATTGTTAAAGCGATACCTCGTCTGGATGACACATAACAACATCCAATCATCAACTAAGGCTAACACCTTTACCGTCACCGAACTTTCATTCCATCCGAAGAGTGATCAACCAACTAACACCAGTAATTTTATGGGGTTCACCTTATATACCAAAAACAGGGGGAAAGGAATCATGCACTTTGTTGACGTAGCTAAATTAAGCGGCAGATGCCCCGAAAACACGAACCACGCTCTTGCGTATAAGAAGATGAATCTCGGTGAAGCTATGAATAGTGTAGAATCCTGGGCTCTCAGAGTCAACATATAACAATAAAACTTCGTTAATTCAACATTCTTGTGTTTATTGGGTACATGTGGTACGCGAAATACTATGGTATTTTGCTCAATTTCCGAGTGCCATGCGAGCGGAAGCGCGCCACCTTTATACCGTGTTGTGCCCACGCATGTAGAGCCAAATTGCCCCATTCACCGAGATTCTCTTTCGGGAATCTCGGTCAGCCAATTGGGTCACGGTCAACAAGTATTTCACGGAAGTCGCACCTCGGCGCCGGATTAATATCCAGGGCTGCGGTGGTCATTCTATGCACCTGGCACGTATCCCGGTCACATTGCGCACTCCCAGTAGTGAGCAAGCCAACTGGGTTGACAGCTGCCAATCAATAAGATGAACGACTGAGTTGCACTTACTTGAGTACGGCTATCAGCCGCGCATCTTACATTCCTCCTTTTTACCTGGAGGATGATATACTTCATCCGATTTATATTTTAAAGGGTCTAAACTATTTAACCAAATGTTCTCTGGGTAACTTTACTTCGTTCCCAACATATTTACAATATTTGAATAAACAGATTGTTCCTGCAAAACTTCTCATGTTCTGCTTTCTCTCGGGGTGACTGGAAACTTCTTCCCGTTCCCTCAGTCACGGTTCTGCGATGAATCACCCTTGGCACTAGATGCCATATGTCTGTGGTGGGATTCTTCCTGCGTCAGGCGGAATATTGGGCACGTCACAGGTGACCTGTGATGTGCCGGCAGCAGAGGATTCGTAGGTGATACGAATTGTCATTGGAGCTTGACCAAGGAGGCATTACGGGTGGTGACGCCTTCATCTCCCGCATTTCGTAGGCCTCCTTGCTCTGCTTGCTATTGCGATCATGTTGGTACTCCCTCGTGGACTCGGGACAGGATGGTCTCTCTTCAGCTGCTGTGTCGCTTTGCGGTCTGCAACACCTTCTACACCTCTTTAGGCACCGCGCCAGGCCATACTTTCGCAACATGCAGGCCGTCACCGCCAGGCCGATTTCTACAAGACCGGCCAGAATAGCGATGATGGCGTAGTTGTTGAATGTCGCATGAGATGGTACTAATAGTTGTGGCATTTGTGGCGCCATCGCAATTTTCCCAATCTCGATGCCTTTAACCAAGTTGAGCTTGATCATAGAGTCCTGCTCGATTAGATGGAGTTCAGGCATCTCCGGCATTCTAACAGCTGTCATGTTCAGGGTCGTATCCGGGAGCTCTATTCGTTCTTCGTGTACATCGACACTCTCCAGTACCCATCTGCCACTGCCTTGTAGTTGGCAATTGGGGGATGCGAACATCACCGAAAAGGAGCCAGGTTTTACCTGATGGTACCTGGTGGCCTCTCCCAAACAGCGACGTTCTAGGGTTTTATCCGGAGTCGTGACAATGTGGCTGTTTATCCCTACCGCTATGGAATTTGTCTCAGCCGGCTCCTCGAATCTCACGCTACATCTGGATAAACCCCTGGGCTTGCCCAAGATTAGGCCTTGCTCACAGGGCAATCCCAAATGATAGGTGAGATCCTTTTCGCAAATGGCCGGCGGCTACCTTTGAATGCCTTTAAGAGTACCATGGTTCCATCCAGCTCGTTGTGACCGATGAACCTATGCAGGAGCAATCGAAGCCAGTTGCCCATTGGGTCCTGGTGGGGAAATGTCTGCAAGTGGTATCCCATGACCCGATCACGTGTCATCGGAAGTTCCACCATGTATGACATCCCGTCTTCGGTTTCCCACAATGGTCTTACCAAGCAGTGTTTGTAGTACCATTCCAAACGTGCGCCGGATGGTGTCCCGCATTCTCCATTTCTGATCTAACACCCTCCAGCGTCGTTCTTGGCATGATACTCTCCGTTAGTCTTCCTCCCTCCAGGTGCATCCTTTGTTCGCGTTCAAACTGCCCGTGCTCGCGCTTAATCTGGTGACGTTGTTCCATTGTTGTCACCAGATCCGTTAATAACACTGTCTTCTCCACTGCGTGCAAGTTTGCCGAGACATTGTTCTGATTTTTGTACAACTGTGTCACGGCCGTTTGCAGAACGTTGATCACGCGGGTATGGTCCTGTGGTAGTGTCTGGTTTCATTAGCCTCAGTCAGCATTTGGTTGACTGTTGAGGCTATGTTCATGGTGTCGTGCTTTAACACCTAGGTTTGGTCGAATCCCTGCTGAACTAAGTTTTTTAGGGACTCGATTTCCCCCAAAGTGGCAATTCCAAACATCTTCCCCAGGAGCCATCCTCCCGCATTGAACAGGCCGCGTCTGTGCCTGCTCTGGATTCTCTCATTCTTTCCAATCTCTGCCAACCACCTCACCCTCATCAATAAATGTTCTTTCACCGATTGAGGAATTGGTCGGATTGTTTCCGC
>JAXGGS010148529.1:0-18117 GCA_035585475.1 Armandia brevis
TGATCACAGTTATTTTAAGAGGACGGGCAAATTAGACACTTGAGGAGGCCACTTCATTTACTACGGGCTAATGATAACCTCTCAGCTTGTGAGACTGCAATCATTCCGGGGAACCCAACAACCCCAAATGTCCATGCAGGCAACAACCGCCCTATCAGCCGAATCGGGCCTGGGGGCAACAAGCAATAGATGTCACTGAATTGTCCAAGGGATACGACCGGGACAATGACCCCGACCAACCAGAGGGGATGGGGGCCCTAGAGGCAGCGGCTGGAGAAACATACGCCATCCCAATGGTTACACAGCAAGACACACCACCTGTGATGGTCACGCTGGGTGGATATCCATTTGCGGAAATTGACTTCACACATTTCATGCATGGAGGTGTGGTGCAGTCAAAACCAAACGTCGGGCTGTTTTATGCAACTGCTCGTGCACAGGCCATTGAGACCAAGGCAGACATTCTTATATTCAATATTGAATATCAGGAATATAAGAACATCACAACATGGTCAAAAACAATAGATGTGGTATTGGAGTCGCTATGGTTCATTTTGAAAGACGATACTAGCAGGCTGATTATTGTGTGTGACCCTGAGAGAGCAGCAAATGACCTGGCCATGGCAAGCTTTGATCACAGAACGATCATAGACCTATATAAAAAGGCGGTACAAAATATGGGAGACAAGGCCACACAAGTCCATTTTGTGGGTCTTGAGGCAATGATAGACCACTTTGACACGATCAGTGGTTTAAGGGTCTATAGAACAGCGCCGCTATTCTGGATTGGAATCAACAGGGGGCCGACTACTCAATCGATGGTCTGTGGTCAATGGTGGAGGCCATCTACTCGCGGGTTAGACCGATGCTGGGCAAGTATAAACCCAGAGATGAACCCACTGGACGCGGTATAGGAATGTATATTCCCTCCCTGCTAATGATACCGAGACCGCGAGTGGTACAACCAACAGGGTCAACGCAGGGCATGAGGGGGAGGAAACAAAGGTTCACCAGACGATAGACAAATAAGCGGAGGCGAGACCCCGAACAAAATCATAAGATGAGGTAATTTTTCCCCATCCCTGGATTAAAGCTGCAATCGATGATTCGGCCAATAGAATATAAAAGATACCACAATCCTGGGGATATATGGTATTTTGCGTTGTAAATAATAGATACCAACACACAACGCGATTGGCCCTATGTAAAGGGAACAGCACTGACACTAGTTTGTTTTGGTTATAGGTCCATCTATGCCAAGTGGAATTTTATTGTCAGATTTATTGTCGGAATGTTTGTTGCATGGTGCTATAACGAATAATCATGACCAATATTCACATGTTAAGAATTTACACTATTTACACTGTTAAGATAATCACTGCACTTAAGATAATCATCACACTGTCAATAACTACCCAGATATATCATATCTTGCATTTATTTCATATCTAATTACAATATCGAAAATAGTAATAATTAATCACTACAATGCTTATTATCATCTAAATATATCTTGTATGCCTCTTGAATTTATGTTTAACACTGATATTGTTTGAGACTCGACGAGAGTGTCACAACAACTTGCGGGATCTACATGCAGTTATTACTGTATATAATATAGAGGGAAATACCATGGTTCAGTGATTATCGATCACAGTGATAGGACTATTTGGTATATAATCAATGCTACAATCACATATGCTACTAGTACTAAAATATAAACAATCATATATTGGCTGCAATATTAGTTTTAAAATTGTCTGTGAATTAATGATTACTACAACATATACACAAGAATATGTAAGGTTTAATGCATGGTGAGTGACATGGTTATATGTGTACGATCACCCTATTCCACGCGGAATTATGTAGTCGAACCAACATTATTTTGGTTTTCTTGGAATGTACCTAGAAACAGTTCAACTTGTATGTGATATCTTCTATGTATTTACGATTTCATTTGCATATATGTGACACGTTTATACCAGGATTAACTATAACCATCAGACCATATTAAACAGCCTCTGTCTTACTTATATGAAAATAAGTACAGACCATACACACACACTTTTAAAAATTCCAACCACAACCTTCACGCATGAAATAACTGGCATGTAACCATTATACTGTAAGGCATGTAAACAATATCCTTTCACATGAATCTGCTAGAGCATTCCAATAATTAGTTATAACCTTAAACATATGACTACACCACCCAACCTAATACATATCACATATACATGTATTTTATTAACATTGCCTATTTTTTAGGATCCTACACCAACATGATATACTACTACTCACCTTTTTATTGGAAGCTTATAATCACAGACTACACTACTATACAGTGACTATATACTACGCTACTACAAGCACATTAATAAAACATTATATCTACGAAGTGATCAGAGAACAACTATGATAACAACAACTAAGTAGGAGGAGACATCAGAAAGCAAAACCTGGGAATGAAATCCGGGGGAAAGCTGAAATGCCACCTATAAGGAAAGGGATTATAATTTACCTAGTAGAAAGAAGGAAAGGTCAAATAATCATATACATACGGAACTTTACGCTTTATAATCACACTACATATTAACAATTATTAATTAACAATATATACACCCTATACCACAAATTAATATTTGATCATAACATAATATAACAAAATAAAACACCATCAGCACTTACAAATGTATACCCAATAAACCACAACCAAACCACTCATGTTTACACATACGACAATTGAAGATGGAAAGATATACCAAAACATACACAAGACACAAAAAAACAGTTGGAAAAATTTAAATTGGATACTACAATATAGGCAATAAATCATGTATTGACTCGGACATAAGATTACAGGATGACACAAGATTTGGAGAGATGATTGGTGAACATGACATCATCTGTTTAGCAGAAACACATCTCTCACCCGAAGAGAAAATTGAAATTGAAGGATTTACAACAACATCCTTTGCCAGGAAAAGACACAAAAAAGCATGGGGGTACTCTGGAGGGCTTGCATTATTGATAAGATCAACAATGAGGAAATCTATTACTATGATGGATAGATCCTCCTCACACTCAATATGGATATCCATACATTCAAAGGAAACACAGAACACAATCATAGGCTATATATACCAAGCCACAAATATTTGATAGGGTAGCACAATTCCAGGTACTCCCATGGGAATCACACATATCAGATCATACTATGCTAAGTCTACACATCAACAACATAGACCCAGGAATAGACATTGACAACAAAATCACATCAAATATACACAACAGTACAGAGAGTGATAGCATACAGTGCTTTACATCAACATTGACACAGGAAGAAAGGAAAAAAATTAAACAAATTGTGGAACAGATAAATCTTAAACAAACTAGGACAGACCTGGGAGATAGGGTCAACATGGGACTTACTAAGCCTGAACAAGCACTAAATGAAATGACTTCAATGATAAGAGAGATCACAAATAAGATATCAAGAACATGCTTTAATGACATGAAAAACAGGAAAAAGACAAAATTAAGACCAAAACATATCAGGAAAAATAAACCACCTTGGGTCAATGACATCACGGGAGAAACATGGAGATCAATGAAAAGAGCTGAGGCAGAAGTCAGGGAAATACAGGTGCTCTGCCAAGAGTTTATGGTTATAGGGCCACACTATTGATGAATGCAAAGATGTCATATAGACAATTATCAACCAGTCAACTTACACAATCACTACGAAATACAGCCCCCAAAAAATACTGGGAAATTCTAAAAAAAAATTATGCAACAAAAGGAAACAACTGGCATAATAAAAAGGATACCAGAACACCTTTGACACACCTATTCAAAGAATATTTCAAAAAATTATATACTAATTATGAACAGACAAATAATGAAGATAGTGAACAACAACTGACTAACCCAACAGAGACCGATCAAATTCTAAACGATGACATGAATAAACCATTTACAGACCAAGGAGTATGGGAAGCCATACACAGAAGTAAAAACGGTTCAGCTGGAGGACCCAATGGCCTAACATACGATATCATCAAAGGAGCAGCAAAAGCAATTTCACCCCTCATCACTGACATATTCAACAAGATATGGGAGAACTCAAACGAAAATACATCACAACCATGGAGTACCTCATATATTGTTCCCATACCAAAAACAGGAGACCAAAACGGATTCAAGAAGGGAGCAAACATGTCGGATAATTTATTTATCCTCCAAACGCTTCAACAAAAGTATAAGAAAAGAACCAAAAACTCTTTGCAATATTCGTAGATCTTGCCATAGACAGATCTTAATAAATAAAATACACTCAGCTAAATGCGGAAATAAAACTACGACATACCTACATGGCATTCTTAAATCAATTACTTATTTTATCAAAACAAAACAAGGAACATCCAACACATTTGCAACAAAATATGGACTCAAACAAGGAGACCCGCTGTCACCCCTCCTATTTGACTTCTTTATACACTCACTACCATTTATGCTAAATACCCTAGGAATCACACTTCCAAAATTATCCACAACAACGATACAATGCCTTGCATTCGCTGACGATATAGTAATATTCGCGCGAGTTAGAACCCATATTAAGAAAATTATATGGGCCCTGGAGGACTACACAGCAAGACTTCTCCTGACGATATACTGCAAAAAATTGGCAATCGTCCAACTAGCTGGGAAAAAAGTGGATCAACTACACCTACACACACCTCTACAGGAACAAGGACAAGAAATAAAAGGCCAAACAACGTATATCTACCTTGGACTAAAAATAGGCATACAGGGCCAGGGAATATCGAAACGACTGACCACAAAAGCTAACTTCGCCGCACTCAACCTCCTTAAATATGCTAAATATAATCTAACAGTCAAACAAACAAAATACCTGCGATAAAATGATATCATCTATATCACTATACGCAGTAGAAACATGGCTACCAACAATAGGCAATCAAAGAATGACCAGAGAAGGCATCCTCAGGACACTATCATATGATAGATACTTCGGTTTTAAACCAAATAACATACAAATGAGATTCTGGAAGAGATTCCTTGCAGCAAGAATATGTACAGCACATGATGCCGTATATGGAGACTTAGGAATATACCCAATAGCAATAAAGGCAATCATAAAAACACTCAAATTCATGCAACGAACAATGCAACCAAACACAACAAACAACCCTATGACCAGAGAAGCACTACAGGTACAAATAGACAACGAGCTACCATGGTACATGGGCATGGAAAAATGGGCAAGAGATCTTGACATCACAAAAAAACAACTTCTAAACAAAAATACTGACTTATCAATTCCTCAAATGCAACACACCGCCTTTATTTTTATAAATCCATCAAAACAATCTTCAAAACAGAAAACTACATAGACGAACAAAAAGACATCAGAACCGTATTTAACTTTAGGGCAGGGAACCATGCACTCAGAAGCGAGCAGGCTAGAAAAGTCTATAAGGGAAATCTGGAGGCCCAATGCCCACAATGTAAGGTCTTCGCAGACGAAATACATATGCTATCATGCAAAAAGTGGACACCAATTACTGAAGGAATACTCCAACAAATACAGAGGAAAAAAACCACCACCTAATGATAAACTGGTGGATAGATATATTCAGGAACCTAACCAAAGACAAAATACAAATAATGGCAATCGCACTCCTAACACCTGAACCACCAACGATCACATGCATGGTGTGAAATAACACACATCCTGCCCAACAACCCTATACCCTACCTATAATAATAATATAAAAATTAATATGAATGAGAGAGAAAGCATGGAATGAGTCGGACTTTGTCAATGTCAAATGTTGATACCTCGATGTACCACAAGATTGATGATGGAACAAATAAATAAATAAATAAATAAATAACGAATGTAGGAAACGGATTATATATTGTATTGAATATTGTATTAGTAGAGAATAGATGGGATTAGTTGTCTAGAGATGTGTGTTGCGTGTTGGTTGCTATCATTTGTATATTGTAAACATAATCGCGTATATAAATACGTGTAGAATTGTATTATGTTGTTCAGTTTGATGAGGAGAAATAAAGGTTGTTGTAACTGCGGTTGCAGTGGTTATTAGATATTTAAGGTATGCACACCAAAATTATACTCGCACAATCATTACTTATAAAGTTTTCAAGTAATTAAGCCTGGCGCACCTCAGGAGCGTATAATAAGTCTGTACTACTTTCTTTACTTCTAACAGTGCACAACATACGACACAACGAACAGTTTAGTGTCGAAAGTGCATGAAACAATTATCCCCAGGCGCAGGTGACATGATAATTAATTATCAGCGCAATATTGAAAGACAACGATTGTGGAATAGACCTCGCACGAAGGTTAGTAGTTCAAACGATGTGTAAACCCCGGTGAATTTAAATATATTACGAACGAAGTACATATGCCAATTATTGTCCAAAATACAATAGTTATAAAATTAACAACACCTGTAATCAGTTGTAAAACCTTTATTATCGTTAATTACACGTGTCATAGGCCTAGAACCTACGCTCAAAATTGCTTTAATATGTATTTGCAGTTAAAAAGTTAAAAAGGAGCACAATAAATTTGGATTCAAGATTACGAGTTATGATTAATTCGTTTATAACAACTTACGGCTCTCACAGTTGTACCAAAACATTGATGCGTAGCGAGATCATTTTATCATAGCTTATGTTACGGCCCTCGCCTCTTACGGATTACAAACTTAACTGAAGAAGTCGTAATAGCATCTCGTAGGTTTATTGGCAACGTAAAACTACAAATAGAACAAATAAAAGGCATCTTAGTGACAATTCATGCTTCAATTCTTTGCATAGATAATGACAGTTGTGCAACGCAGGGGTCAGGTTTGACATTCGACAATAAATCTCGATAAGTGTTCGTTACTTTAAGTTTGAGACCGGACATAGCACTATTTTGAATGTAGAAACATCAATTTGTGGTATTTACCTATTTTGCGGGTAGAAATTAACAAAGTGGTTGAATTAACAGGAATAATGTTCGTAATACATGAACTCAAAGGTTGTTTTCCGTGTTCAAATTTCGCTCTCTACAGGTCATGACCCGGCGATCGTCATAGCAACGCTACCGTAATACTTGTAACTTTCGATGATCGCATACACATATAGTATAACTCGTGATCTTGGAGACATTATACACTACTCGAGGCGCGTCTCAGAATTAAGATAATTAAATATTATAAAGCCTAATAAGTAGGCTGTAACAGCTTATACACGTAATAATGTTATTATGAATAAAAGAACAATCAAACTATGGTGCCTTATTGTTTATAAATGGTAAATCACATATCAGTTCACAGTACTGTAGTTGTAACAATTCTATGGCCATAATAATCCCTTCTTTATATTTTTATCGATGGCTTTTCTTATTAATATGTACATTTATATAAGGAAGTCTCATAAAAGGGTTGAACATGTAACAAATCATGGTTGTAAATAAAGGTACTTTTTATCTTATGATTTATCGGCTTCATGAACAGCAGACACATATTACTTTTCTACTTAATCTTGAATATCAATCTCTTTTGGAACCTCTTTAAGTTCGTGATCATCATTTATCGGCCCTTTTATGAAGCCTTCACTTTGGAAGGATCTTAGAGCTTTATATCGGAAGTAATTGGTCAGCCTATCTATCTCATTGTCATCCATTTTCGGCGTTTCATAAGTAGTCTGAACTTTCTTAACCATTTTGTTCCAAAGATATCCCTTCTTCTCTTCCAATACTATTTCCTCCACTTCCTGTTGAGCAAATTCGAAATCAACTCCATATTCGACATAAGCAATGGCAATGTCTTCAGAATCAGGATATTTGGACATCCCGATCATACCATATCTCAGGTTATTTGTGTTTCCTGAAGTAGAGCTGATCTTAACATCCAGTAATTTTTGTTGCCATTTTTCGGAATACCTTCCCCCTACATCCACCTGCTTTTCAAATTGTTTGTCCCAGCCATACGCCTCAGACATTGCTTTGAAGAACTCTGGAAGTTTCTCGCTTTTGACTCTTTCATATGTAGCTTGACTTGATTTACCATGCCAATTCTTGTACTGCAAGGTAGTCTGCAAATCCTTTTCAAATTCGGCAGCATCTTTCTTTGACACTTTTGCCATCTGGAAGTATGAGGTTATCTGATCCAAAATACTTGTGACTATTGTCTCACTTGGGATTACAGCTGTTAGTGAATCTTTCTCCATAGCCATCTTATCTTCGTCTGTCTCAGCATCTTCTGGAGTGATGTCATCTTCAACCTGATTCTCCCAGAGCATTGACCACAAGTATGAACGCAGCTCCCGCAGGATGTCAAACATCAGAGTGAGAGCGTCAGTGATAAAACTGTCACCATTGTGTATCGCTGTTAATTTAATTCCCTTCTCTAACGCAAAACTTTCCAATTCGAATGTGTCACCACATGCACGGCTGTCTTGAGGTGAGTTCTCCAGGTCAGGGGTGCATAGACATGAGACTGTTAGTAGTTTAGGTTTAATGTCATATTCAAACGTTTCTTTGGCTTCCTGAATTGAGTTCCATGTATCAGAGTGACACTGTATGTAATTCCCGTTGTACTGCTTCATTATTGATGTGACGGACGATGCAGGTGTGATAATTATAAACACGTCACATATAACAAAAGGATAAACTAATAATGCAATTATTAGTACAGCAAAACTTCCACCTATGGCAAATGTTTTCTTATTTCCACACAATTCAGTTTCGGCTGCTCCACCTTGTTTTGGTTCATTAATGACATTTCCATCAATCTGTGCGGGGTTTCTGATACGTAAATGTGGACTTGGCTCTGAGGGAATGGAGGCGGGAGACTCACCAGCTTTGTTGGTCTTACTAAGCTTGCTAGCTGTTTTAGCTAAAGGTGAAGAATCATCGGTATTCCTCTTCCTTGATTCTTCAACACAAGAATGTTCCACACTATGGCCTCGATTCCCAGCCTTCCTCCCATCATTTTGACCCTTGTCTTCTGTAGCATTGGATTCAACATAGGGAGCTCCATTTCCATTGTCAGCTAGCAATTTATTTGGAGGTAAATTAGACAATTCCGATACTCTGGTTGCATCCTTGTTAAAGGTAATTTGAGTAGGCGGGCTAGACAAATCATTCAAATTCTTTGCAAATACCTTTTTGACACAGCTAGTTGAGACTAAGTTTGCGTCAACTGGCACTTGTTGCTGAGGTGCAGTTTTATTTTCTGTTTTTAATGATTGGTGACTCGCGCCATTTGAATAATCCATGTCTGCTGACTGGTGAGCCGCGCTAGATTTTGGTTGAATATTTTCATGCTGTTCGATCAATTCTGAGTTTGGGTTATATGAAGTAGGTAATTGTGGTAGGTCTTGTCGAACAGGGATTAGGAGAACTGGCAACTTCTCTGGAGACACACCAGAGCAAAACATATCTGTTTGTCCCACATCATCTGGGTCAGATGTCCTAGTGGTGTCATCCTTGGTGCCTTCGCCTGATGTTTTGGGTCCTGGTTGAACTGTACTAGTGTTGTTATTCTTGGTGCCTTTGCCTGATGCTTTGGGATCTGGGTCAGTTGTACTAGTGTTGTCATCCTTTCTGCCTTCACCTGATGATTTGGATTCTGGGTCAGTTGTACTAGTGTTGTCATCCTTGGTGCCTTCACCTGACCCTTTGGGATCTTGGTCAGTTGTACTAGTGTTGTCATCCTTGGTGCCTTCGCCTGATTTTTTGGGATCTTGGTCAGTTGTACTAGTGTTGTCATTCTTGGTGCCTTTGCCTGATGCTTTGGGATATGAGTCAGTTGAACTAGTGTAGCCATTATTAGTGCCTTTGCTTGACGCTTTGGGTTCTGGGCCAGTTGTACTAGTGTCACCATTATAAGTGCCTTTGCTTGACACTTTGGGATCTTGGTCAGTTGTACTAGTGTCGTCATTATTAGTGCCTTTGCCTGATGCTTTGGGATCTGGGTCTGTTGAACTAGTGTTGTCATCCTTGGTGCTTTTGCCTGAAGTTTTGGGATCTTGGTCAGTTGTACTAGTGTTGTCATCCTTGGTGCGTTTGCCTGATGTTTTTGGATCTTGGGCAGTTGTACTAGTGTTGTTGTCCTTGGTGCCTTCGCTTGATGTTTTGGGTTCTGGGTCAGTTGTACTAGTGTTGTCATCCTTGGTGCCTTTGCCTGATGTTTTGGGATCTTGGTCAGTTGCACTAGTGTTGTTGTCCTTGGTGCCTTCGCCTGATGTTTGGGATCTTGGTCAGTTGTACTAGTGTTGTCATCCTTGGTGCCTTCGCCTGATGTTTTTGGATCTTGGTCAGTTGTACTAGTGTTGTCATCCTTGGTGCCTTCACCTGATGTTTTGGGATCTTGGTCAGTTGTACTAGTGTTGTCATCCTTGGTGCCTTCACCTGATGTTTTGAGATATGGGTCAGTTGTACTAGTTTTTGTATCCTCGGCACCTTCGCCTGATGTTTCGGGATTTAGTTCAGTTGTACTAGTGTTGTTGTCCTTGGTGCCTTCGCCTGTTGTTTTGGTATCTGGGACAGTTGCATTGGTGTCATCCTTGGTACTATTGGATTCACATTGTTTTGTTTCTTCTATATGTACACCAGTGTGCAATTGAACATTGTCTTCAGACATGTTGTTGTGTTTTGTTGTGGGTTCCAGGTATCAAGAAAACGAATTTAAGGTTTCGGTGTATCTGAAAATGATGCTCATATACCATGGTATTGCAAACATTTTACGAAATTGATTCTGTGTTGCAACATATCTTTTGTAACAATAATAAAAAGATAATTTGCCAATACAAGCATATCATACAATAATTTCGCTCAGTGAAAGAATGTCTACCGAAGTCAGGAATACTGGGGGGGAATCAGTGGATTCTGAATCGGCAGAATGTGTTTAAATTCGACTTTGTATCGACACATCCCTGTATTTATTAAACTTATATTACATTTATCAAACTCTTCTCTGGTATTGTGTAACATCTTACCCGGAAATTTCTCTGTTTTTTTAATAAACTTATGGAAGCTTTCTCTGTTATTGTATACAAAACTACCATTAACCTGTCGTCAAACACCGAGATCAATGTCAATCAGCGAAAGAGGGAAACTGGGTACAAGTACAAAATTTAGGTTGTTCATAGCAATAGTGTCTTGGGGAGGGGTGATGGGAAAATGCCTATTATAAAAAGTGAAAGAAGCCCCTATGATAAGCACGGTAGGGATAATTCCAAAGGTTAATTCACACTTTAAACTTTTCAGTGGCCTTGGGAAGCCCCTATTCTAAACATGTACAGTCTGGCCTATAATGCATCCATCATCCGACTAATAATTTGACTTGAATAAATGATTAGTTTCTGTTTTGTGTGACAAAGTGGTGCGGACCGCTGGTGTTTAATGCTTATTCTTATCTTTTGGCGGCAGGTTTTGTTGTATTTCGATTATGGAACAGAGGGTGTGGTAGGTTTTTTTCTTCATATCTTATCCAAAAGTAAGGTGGGGGTCTTTTTTAACAATTGTTCGGCGTTTTTGTACTAAATTAAAGGGTGAGGCAGTTGAGAAGAAGTGTGCGGCGTGTTGTATTTTGTTTTTCTGAAAAGAAGGATGTCAATAAAAGTGTGGGGGGGGGGGTTCGGGGGGTCTGAGGCCTAAGCAACTATTTACTATTTTTATGCTGCCTAATACACATACCATACCATACATACAGATTAAAGCTCTTTTCACCCGCTGCGCTGGTGACAACACCTAGTACGCATAATATGATACACATTATACATTACAATACACTAGAGCTATACTGCCCAACATTCCCCCCGATACCTTCAGGAATTACCAATGTGATGGTCCAGCGGTCAAGCATGGCGTACAACTATTCTTTGGATAGGATAGGAAGTTGGCGCCCACTTTAAGGCGCAATGCATAAACATAATCCGCGATATCAAGATATTAAAATGTTTAACATATCTGATCGAATGAGTGAATTAATTTACAAAATAATGATTCTGGTCACGGAGCATATCTATATA
This sequence comes from Armandia brevis, assembly GCA_035585475.1. Classification (NCBI taxonomy): domain Eukaryota; kingdom Metazoa; phylum Annelida; class Polychaeta; family Opheliidae; genus Armandia; species Armandia brevis. The sequence goes on from JAXGGS010148529.1 coordinate 12,091, forward strand.
TAATTTCAATAAGCGAAAAGTTTCGGGCCCGAAATCGGGAGTTCTTGGGGGCATAGAAGGATTCTGAGTCGACAGAATCAGTTTTTCCTTGAATCTATATCTTTCAGGGAGTAGGTGCGTCAGAAGATAACTAGCTGTTGCCGAGGGGGCAGAGGGCTCTCATGGAAGGGTAGAGCAACTGGTTCCTACTAAGATTGGTGTCAGTGACCTGCCGACGTAACTTTTGGGTCGATACAGTTGTAATTTGGGGTTTACGATGTAACCCTCGTGAAATTTGACATCAGTGTGGGCGGGTAGGTGAAATGGGGTCAACATAAGCAGGGACACTGAAATGAATCACTTCAGGCGTTATAAAAGATTGAATTACCTCTAACTAGCTTCCTTTTGTAACCCAGACACAAACAATGATCTAATGGTGGAAGTCGTCGACTGGATGTCAATGTATATGTATGCCCCGGATCGAGAGTGCCGTTATCTAACATTTACAAAATTTGATGTTGATTCATGAGTTGAACGTCTGATTGCCGAGTGAGCACGTTGACCGATGTCGTGGCCAAACAAGTTTAGAGAGTGGGGGTCCACCACTGAATATCTTCCGTACATGTCTGATTTAGGAAAGAAACTATAAATGATTATCCCAGGTGTGATCCCCCGCCGCTTATCTTTCTCCTAATTAAGTACCCGAGTCGATTTGCATGCATTTTGCTCATAGGGCTATCGATGCTGCAGCATGCACGGTTTGCCAGACACAAGGTGTACAATTGTGATACAATACATATGAGTTGACGTAGTGTCCGACAGATCGCTGCAGCATCAATATACCTATAACCAAAACGCATGCACGACTAGGGAAATTGTTGACATCGACTGGTGTTTGGGATGCTGGGCTAGCTTTATTACTATTGACTTCCAAAGTGATACTCATTTGTTAACCATTTTACGGCAAAATATTTATAACTTGATTGATGTAGATTGGCGATATTAATATTTTCTATGATGTTAGATTATTTGCCAAGTACTGAACTAGTAGATGAATAACACTAGTGCTAAACTAATACGCATATTATTTTCATCATCGCTTGATACAGCTCCATTAGTATGCGAAGATGAGTCTGAATTATTTATTGTATAACTGTATGAATACTAAGAACTGTTTTATATCCTTTAACAAGGGGGACTGCTGCGATTGGCCACGTGTTTATAAATTGTAATATCAATACTAATTCTTATCCTAATATGAGGATACCGGGGCCAGAGATATTCCTGTGAATCAATCATTTAATATTACCAGGCCTGATACAGAACAATATACTTGACATACTAATTCGGTGGAATAAATTACCCGAATAACACTGACATTTTTTGATGTGTAAATAATGGCTTGACTCTGCCCTATTAGCTGAGTACACATGTCACGATGCTATACCAATAGACTGAGAAGCTTGACAAGAACCCCGCTCGAGTTTCACGGTTCATACGGGTATCAATTACAGTCACGGTCTCGCTAGTACTGCGCTGGAGCGCACCATTGCGCGAAATTAGCCCACTGAAAGCGCAACATATTCGCGCTGAGAGCGGACTGAAAGCGGGGATCAGGGAGCTGAAAGCGTGAGCCTGGAAGCCACTGTGTTTGTCCCTGCCGATGATCTTTCGGCCGGTGGAAGCCACTGCATGTCTCGGTCCCCATATGGGCCTTTAATCTATGTTGGTGGACGCGCAGTGGCTTCCATCGGCCGAACGATCATCGCTCTAGCGCGCTGTCAGCTGGCTGTGGGCGAGCTCCCAACACAAAATGTATGCGAAAAAAGTGCAACGCTAGTGATACCGTGGCTGTATAGCTAGTTTGTGCATCGATCGAACGGCATGTGCTGCATTGTAGTATTTTCCCTGTGTTCCTATCCAACCCATGGTCCCCAGTCTTTTCGGTACTCTTGTCTTGTCATTTAGACCCTGACACATTGACCCAAATATGGGATCAACGTAACCCGTCAAAATCGGCTCCATCCTGAATGGCCGAATCCTGTTTAGCCTAATCCGAATGGCCGCGAATGCCAGTTTTAATTCGATATAGCTAACTTATTTTTGTAAGTACACTAAAATATTATTTATAAACTACTGAAAAATGTGTGCGTTTATCTCACGTCAAACTGTTAATTACCATGTACGTGAGTAAGCACTCAGCACCTCGATCGCCATTGAAGTCGTCACTAACTTAAATAGCGCGTGGTTTGATTGATATTCTCTGCTGCCCGGGACATGATTGCATTACACACAATGACGATCAAGGTGTTGGTACTTGACAGTTTTGATGTGCGATAACGCACAAATATTTCAAATCCGGCGTTTATAATCTACATTTTATCATACTATCATAGTTTACATGTAGTTATATGTAGTTATTCGAATTATTTTATTTAATATAAATGAGACTCGCGTGGCTTTTGTTATTATTTTCAGCTATTCCGGCATTCTGCCATTCGGATTCGGCCATTCAGGATTCGGCCATTCAGGATGACACCGTCAAAATCAATGAGCCCACACTATGACATCTGATGATGATGAGCCGATCCCAAAAATACTGAGCAGATGATCGAAATAAGTTTGAAATTGGTGGTGAATCTTAGCAACCACACATACACTGAACTTGATCAATATAAACTCAGGGTGCATGGAATAAGGTGTCGATGCCGTACATGCCGTATATACAGCGTGCGGACCGATACACTTAACCATCAGGTTGGGGTCACAAAATCAGTTGCCCCCATTCTGCAGCCACGGCCATCATCTATGAATACCGGGAGGGCTTTCTGAATATCCTAACTACTCATTATTCAAAAGATAACCACACGCACAATAGTCTACTTGTCCTGTACAATCACCGAACAACACCATTGATAATTTATACAGTGTGTTATAGTATGTGAAATTGTGATGCTCAAATAATCAATGAAGTTAGTCAAGTAACATCATGGGTTAATGAAAGATTGAAATAATTACCTCCTTAGCTTCTTCGAGTAATCCACACAAAACGGATCGATCCAATGTTTAACGCCCGGGTTTAACGTATGCTGACTAGACATGAAAGTGCCCGTATGTCGTCTCAGGGGTCATTCATTTCAACATGTCGGGGCGCCAAAGATTTCTTGACAAAAATTGCAAGCTTCTGGTCGGATTCTCTCTTTTAGAAAATTAAGTATTTGTTGGGATGAAAAGTGTTGGGAAAGAAATTGCTCCAGCATCTCGACAATATTCCATTTGTCTTTATACTTTCGAATTAATTTGGCCTTTGGTCGTGACCATGTTTAAGATATAATAATGAGTTACAACAAATTTCATTTGCACTAGAATATACCTGTTCTCAATTAGGTTGTGTAAAATTGCGTCATCCTGTAGTTGGCTCCAGAACAGAGAATGAAAAGTGGTTATTTGATGCGAACTATGTATACACAACATGTTTATAATGCATTTAAATCAGGTTGACTTGAAGATTGGAAGTCATGAACAATTTGTTTAATTTAGTTTAGACTAAATACACTTCAGCACATATTGTTTGTAATATCTGTTATGTTTGTCTCAGTAAATTGAATGTTTGGTCTCATATGGTCAATGATTATCACATCTGTTGCAGCAAAACCTTGCTGCAAACAACTTCCAGCACAATATTATATCTGTAGCTGGGGGAAATCTATGTAAATACACACCCTCTCGATGTACAAATTAAGCCTTTGATATGTCAAACTTACATCTTCAGCCCTACCAACTTTGACATAGTGAGAGTATCTTAATTATATATAACCCAATTAGTAACATAGTTTTCTCTTTTATTTTGATACCCCCCACGATGATCAAATGGTCCGCCCCTTACAGTCAAGCTCAGATAATACTCCCCGGATAATACTGTGTGCTGTCTGATGAAGTGGCCTTAATACATGTATACCGTTATCCGGTCTGACACACACGACTTGAGTACGAACCGCAGGGACCGGGAGTACGGCTGTATTAAATATACTGTGCAATACACGGAGGGTGCGCGCACTGTCTTATCTCCGTGCGGGGAGTGGGGGCATGACATTTTTTTATGGAAGTTTAGGTCTGCTTTAAGTTCGATAATGTGACAGTTAACTCGGCTGCTCTCTGTACGACCCTCAGCAGTTACCCACGCATTAACGATATGTATTTATTGTTTAGGTCACGATACTCCTACTCGCATGAGTTCTTATCCCCGGTTTCTAATCCTGGCTTCAGGTTAAAGGGTAGGCGAAGGATAGCGATTATCGTAGAAGCCTACTTTTAGCCCGGGAATTCGTAACTTAGTACATGTGTAATACGCTATGCTAAGTGCTTTTCATAACCAATGGAGGTCTTATAGTTACTTCATGCGTTATGAAATAATAACATCCGTTTAGCTCCGTTAAGGTACAGACAGAAACGATAAAGTGGTTTGTCGCCGACTGCATGTTAACCTAAGTTGAGACTATCGTTATCTAATGATGTAAAATGTGATGTGTATGAGTGCCAGATGAGTAGTATTTAGTGCAGTATATATGAGTGGGGAGTGTGTGAGTTCGACCCGAAAGCCAGAGGTACTGCTTTCATTAGCTGCGGGCCATATAATAAATAGCCGATATTTGGGAGAAATTGTCCTAACAGCGACCCTTTTTCGGGCAAATCTTGTACGAAGAGACCAAAATTTTACGTTAAAAGTGTGCCCAAACAGGGTAAAGGCACCGGACTTGGCGCAGAGCAGTTTCATATTTTTAAAAATAAACATGCACCCAAATTTGGATTGGCGCGCGGTACATCCTTATCCTCAAATAGCGGCAGTGTCCAACTCCGCTACCACCCTTATTTTAAAGTTCGTTGTTGATTTTTTGCTTGATAAGGTCAAAACTTATTTAGATGGTCAATGAGTCTGCGTTGAACAATAAAGTTTAACGCCAATGTATCTATGTTTATTGTTTACAAGTATGTGTCTTCGTTTATGTCACGTCAATAGTTGTCTGGTGTTTGTCACAGCCTAGTTGTCTCACAGCAATGAAAGGGACGCCACTACTTGGCACACCTGAGTTGTCAGATGTACTCCGGACGGATTAGCGTAATTGGGCAGAGATCATCTTATTGCTGTCATGTGTTCCGAGAAATTAACCGTTGGTATCGCAATGCCACCATTCGACATTTAGAAAAAGTCAGTTAGCTAGAAACCTCTGCAGACTACACTTGTTGTACTTTTCGTCAGCCGCGTTAAATAAAGCAGAACAACTTGGACTTTTACCTGAAATAACTTCGACAGTCTGCATCGGCATATATGCTCTGCAATTTATAAATTGTTGGATAAAGTCAGGGAAATGTTCTAATCCACCCTCGTACGGAATTCAAACATGGCGGGTCTGCTCTCAAGGTCAACTGGCTCGACCAATCACAGCGCTCCCTCAACCAACTACGTCACTGAGCTATACCTGCTAGCAACGCGCAGTATGAATGGAGCTCAATGGGTAAAACTCACTTCGGCTTTATATATATTGTGCATATATATTGTTAATTGATCTCCAACTATGTTTCGTTGGTTACAGGTAAGGTTTACTTAAATTTTATCCGTATATGATGTTTGAATATACAAGTGACCAACAGTAGTTTATATTGTTTTTAATGAGAGCTAAGATATGAAACACATAAGCAATATGAATTTCTTATAACCTTCTAAAATATGTCATTGTTTAATTATTTTAATTAATCAATATACAAATATATACAGACTGTATATTATATTCGTGTCCTAATACCAGCAAGTCGTAGCCGTTTCAGGTGACTTATAATTAAAGCGAAATTTGATAGCATAGGACTGCCGATATATTTGCTCGCGTTTAGCTAGATTCTCATGAAAATATACTTAGACAGATTATAGGCTAACAGACCATTGATGTGTTAATTCACATGGTTAGCAGCGTTTGTGTTCTGAAATTGAGAAGTAAGGTATCCTGTTTAGCCTGCCCTTTAATATCAATACCATTCAGAAACGCTATATTTGCT
>JAXGGS010148640.1:0-18116 GCA_035585475.1 Armandia brevis
CGTGATACTGACGTCAGACGCGACAGATCCGCACACAGTCTTCCGGTTACACCCAATAGTCAAGGTCAGCCTTTGACAAATATTTCTCTGACCGTATTGCTGTAACTCTTCTCAGCATCACTTTTGAGTTTGTACATTTTAGGAGACTGATGAAGTCCAGTTTGAGAGCTACGCTAGAATTGAACACGTTTTGTCGGGATTCTGGCTACATGCGCTGAGGGGTATGCATTACTTCTGTCAACAAGACTAAACAGCTAATCCTATACATAGATTATATGTCTTCATGTATGTACAATGTGTATATAAAATATGACATCTACATTTCCTAGATAATGATTTATTATCTACAGATACCGCTTACAGCAGAAAGCAGGTAGATGATGGTACAGAAGGAGACAGCTCATCTATGAGTGGCCTGAACTGGGACGGAGCAGTCCTGAGACAGGTACGTATCTTGTGAAATAAACTTGTAAATATGCGTGGTTTGGTATAAAAAGCACTTTCTGATAAACTTGTCTTGAGCAGATTTCAGCGAGTGGAGAGAGAATGTACCACGACGCCTACACGATACAGAAAGTTGAGGAGGAACATATCAACACAGCTGACTTCGTGGCTGGGATGGTGCCGTTTCTTCTGAACCTTATAATCGATGTAAGTCATCATACAAGTTGATGGGTTCGTATGATGAACGTAATTAGTAGATACTAGAAAACATGACACGTGCACAATATTTCTCCTGTGTTTTATCAGCTGGAAGCACACTATGACAAGAATCACATCGGTCCAAACGAATCTGTACTGCAATATACATGGGTGAGTAATTTGTCAAACCGCATTTTTGATTATAATACACCCAGTGATCTGCCGTATGTGTTATTGGATGGTTTGGTCTGGTTTTCAGAAAAGCAACAAGAGATTCCTCAACAGCAAGAAGACCGCGGCTATATGCGACGTAAGTTTCATCCGACGCCAAATTTACAATGATCGATTCCCGCCATTTGTTATATCAAAAACTGATAACTCGTTTCCAGTCATTACAAGAGCTCAAGTCCTTCATGTTTGTTCATGGCACGCCCTGCAAAAAGCGACAGAAATTGATGCGAAATCTCAGAGTAAGTGAAACTGACATTAATTATAGGGTGCATATAGAATAACTAGGGCATCAGCTTACCAGAAATCTATGTAATTTTTTGTAGTAATCTTTAACAATGAATCGTTCTACTACAGATAATAGACTTGTTGGTCAGGTTGCTAAGATTCCCCTGCGAAGGATTACCAGACCAGACGCACATGTCATCAGTATTTAACTCTGCCTATGATGTGCTGCACACCTACATGGTGGGATCCTCCAGGAAAAACGCTCTCTACTTTGCTAAATACATCGACTTTTTCCAAACACAGTTTGATAAACAAGTAAGCATTTCTATCCCATAAAGAAGTGATTCTAGCAGTGATGATACATGTATATTTGATCAGAAACCTCTGTATGTCACTTAGTAAATGGGGAGTTTCCTTCAGGGGAAGATTGGACTGAATGTGGCCGAGATGATTGTGGAACTGATCAGAGATAACCGGAGAATCGTGGATAGAATCAGTCACCAGCAGATAGATACATTTGTCCAGCTCCTCAGAACCAACAAGGTAGCTTTTGTTAAAGTCTTAAGGCTTAGCCAATTTCACATTTAAACTTTGGAGAACTGCATGAATACTAAACCCTACATTATATATCCTTGTTTTCATAGAACTATCGATATTTGGACCTGCTGAACGTCCTCTGCGTTTGTGATGGTATCGCTATTCCTGACAATCAAACCTACATAACTGAGAACTGGCTGATGAACAACAAAGTAAGACTGTGTCTTTTTGTCCTCAATTAATTGCAACGGTATGTACATTTAAATACTAGTGTGGCTAGTGACCATTTTGAATCCTATCATCTGAACATTACAGAGTGGAGTTTACCTGACAGAGCGTGGGCAGAACATTCGCCGTACTACTAACACGGTTTACGTCTCAACAGATCAGGGACACAAGTGGCGCCCCCTTGTGGAATTTGTTGACGTACGATAATGATTTCCAATTTCACGGTATTGTCTGCCAGTGAAGTATTAAGGTAAATACATTTTGATAGCTGATAATTACACAGGCATTGCGCGTTTTTCAGGAAACTCATCCAGAGAGCAGCACAGAGGAGATACTTTTTCTAGAACATCAAATAGATCTTTTCCTGATGCTGTGCAAGGTAGAGAATTCGGGTTCTCGACTGTATGCCCTATCGGATCACATTGTACATTAGAGTATATTACGTGAACGATTTCATTTTTGTTTCTTTTTGTTGTTCTCTTGCTAGGGGAGGAATGAGTTTTGTACCAGAGTTATCACGTCCGAACTGTTTTTCCTGACTTGGGAAGAAGCGTTTCTCTGTCTTCGCTCAGAGTCTCTGCCTGATAAACTAAGAGCCAAATACTGCGAGCTTATCATAGGTACTTAAATACAATAGGTTTTCCGTGACGATATAAATGATATCTTCTATGAACATTTATAATATGTTTACTTTGTCGCTGTTTTCAGGTCTCTTCATTGATGTCGGCAACAACTATTCTGTTCTAGAATACACCAGCACCTCATTTGTGTATGATGACATCGACCCAAAAACGGCCGCTCTGAATTCTGGATTAGGCGGAGAAATGGTGTGTACACTTTTTGGCCCGGCAATTTTCAGATCACACAAATAGGTGAAGGCAGCGGAGGTGGAGACCTGGGTTGGCGGTCTGAAAGTTACTCATTTACAAACAATTACATGTTTCAGGTTGTCAGAGAACTAGTGACTATATTTCCTGTATTGAGAGACTGGATCAAAGAGTTTCTATCAGGGAGAAAAGGAATGATAGCTGATCAGATAGGGCATAATATGCTAATCGAGCAGGTAATTATGACTGTACTAATTCCAGTTGGGAGTATTGAAGTCTGGTTAATCACAGATAACGAACCATGTTTGTTTTATTTACAGGTTCTGCGCCTCCTCCGTCACCTGGTTAAGTACGGTTACTATGGAGATTCTGATGACATTAGAGGGTTACAGGTTCCTTTGATGAGTCTTCTCAACGGAAAACAAGATCTACCTTTTGTAGTGCAAAAAGGTATTTATGGTTTAGTAATAACAAAGCTTTTTCGATTCCAAGATTCATATCTGATGATTCTATCCACCATCTTACGATTCATGTACCTGCCTACCCGCAGGTAGTAGAAAGGAGACAGCTAAATTCGTCGAGCAGTATCGGTGTGTGGAGCGATTCGCCATATGTGCCCAAACCAAAGCGATTGTCGATGCCAAATATGAGTAAGCTACCATTTGTAAAAACGGGGACAATTGGATACTTGTAGTCTGCTGCTCGATGAGGTAACCATTATTCTCTGTAATTTCAGGGCCTTAGAAGTTTTGCAACTGATTTTGATATATCAATTCAACACGAGACTCAAGGTAAAACATTCCCTTTTTTTTGATATTCAACTCTTCGTGATGAGGATACAATTATGGCACGGGTATTTCGGCCTCTCTTATACTTCAGACGTTTGTTGCGATGTTTAAACAGACAGAACAAGCCACCAGATCAAGACAACCACATAATGCTCTGCGGGCATTAATGTCACCAAACTACAACAGCTCAGACCCACACAAGTAACAGATTTGGACAATTTTCCCTAAGCATCGTAAACGCGTCAAAGAGAATGATTCCATTTCCTTTGATAAGTACTCTCGTAATTATTTGCAGAAAGAGTATCAAGGAGCAGAAGCGAATGATGAAGGTTTTGAAGGATATGTTCGACCAGTCAGCGTTCTTCTCGTCCGATCAGATACGAGAAGTTCTTCTGGTAAGTCACAGCAGCACCATTCTTTTTGATCGACGAAAGCTAAATGAAATTCGGATAATTAATTCTTAATTGGTTTATTTTGCAGGATCTGATAAATTACAAATATGACCGTCTGGTGACAAAATCGTTGGCAGTCCTGAACATGTACTTCTCCTCGAAGATGGATTTATTTAAAACAGCTGTCCAAGCCCAAGTAACTATAGTACCAATGATCCAACAATAAATATGGCTATCACTACCAGAATGCAGCATATTTAAAATTTGACGTAAATGGTCGCGTCGATTACAGGTATTAACTACGTCAGACTCAGTAAGGATGCACAGAGAGATTAGCCAACACATTCCCATGTTACGCCGTTTGACCAGATCGAAACTGAGCAGGGATCAAGTCAACAAGCTCACAGACATTCTGCAGTATCTTACAGGGTACATCGGTTGAAACTCCATCGATCGTACAGATCCGTCTATCAGCAAAATGTCACTTGAAGCGCAGAAGTTCGTTCATTAAACAGAGTAGCTAGAAACTGTAAAATTATTAAATTATATATTTTTAAACTTTTAGTGCATGTTTTCTGCAAAATGATGACCAGGAAAAGCATCCAATGAATCAGACCATCATGATGAATCACGGTAAACCCCAAGTCCTCTCATCCAGTAGATTTATTGGTTGATGTATACATTCTGCGCATGCCACCAAAAGTCCATTTATTGCACTCTGAATGTGTTTGAATTTTTTATCATCTGATCAGATATCTTGACGCTGATATTTGACAACATATCTCAAGAGATTGATACTAGGCTACGTGAGAAGTATAGGGACACACGTGAAGTAGTAATATACTGTCTCAGACTACTCAAGGCTCTAGGAAAAGGCAATGATACTGTTCAGAGAAGAATATATGATCGAATGGACACATTACTGAAAGTCAAGGGTGTTGAACGTGAAGTTGCAGTCACTTTAACTCAAGTAACGATCGCTGTTGTTTTGTTGGTTTTTATTTATCCTAATTCTAAAACAATGGAAAAGTATGTGGTCCAAACTGTCATCGCTGAAACGCTCTTTTAGGCATTCGCTAGCAACCAGTCCACCTGCCTGAAGATCCAGCCCAGACAGATAGAACGAATAGTAACAATTGTGTCTACATTAGGGCCTGCTTGTCCAGAGCTTCTGCATCTCCTGGCGTCTATAGCCAAAGTCACAGAACTAGATATGCCAATCAAACGCAATCAGATCTACGTCATCAAGTACGTTATGCAAGTGTACAACAAAGTGGCGGGAGTGTTTGACTCCGACAAGGATACAAGGTAACATGATGTAATGTAATGTTGTTAATAATAAGTTTAAAAATTAATAAAGAACCGACAGTAAGCTGTGTCTTTTTACTATTGAACAATTACTTTTCATAGGATTTCGTATTTATGTGGCGAATTTGGTGAAACACACACACGATACGTGGCTTATCTTGTAAATTTATTCGCAGTCTGCGCTGAGGTAAATGTTACTGCAATAGAGAAACAATAAATATTTGTTTGTTGGAAATGCTATCAGATGTAATATAACGTCTAAAATTTGGCATTTGGTCGTTCAGGGTGAGAACCGTTTGATAGAGTCTATCTGCCAGACGATCTTGCCCCTGGATGAGGTATTGGCGGTCCTAGTGCGCCCTGACATACCAGTGCCTATCAAGAGCATATACCTGCGGTTCCTTCACTGGGTGTATCTCAGGTCTTCAGCTTCTCTGCTCGATTCGGGACTCGGGGAACTCACTCACGATGAGTATGTCAGAGACCGGTATCACATCTCCAAATATTGTAATTTGCAGGTGACTCTCATTGATCATGTTCATTCCATTCAGGTCAATGTGGCGTTTCTTGAAAGACCTCGCTGCACAGGTGAAATCAGACACCACCGACCTCATCAGGACAGAGGAGGATGTGGTACTACTACTCCGGCGTCCACCTGAAATAGGGTAGATAAATCTCCTCAAACCGACATCAATCATATATCAGATCACTTATTTTCCAAAAATCTCTCCATACAAAATGCCCGACTGTTTGAACATTCAGAAACTTTATGCTTGATTCGGAGGAGAAAAGGCTACAGCACAATGCCCATTATTTCCTGGAGGCCGTGCTTCCTGCACTCAGAGTGAGGATTGTCTTATGATCTTGCAAATTCCATCGTTACCTACATCTTTTAGATAATATATTTAATAACTGTTAATATGTTTTCTCCTGACAGACATTCCTTACCAAATTTTACTCAGGTGACATGCAGGAATATCCGGATGAGTGTAAAATCATCGAGTTGCTAGCCCAAACACTGCTGGTTAGGCTGAATAATATTTCCAACCTTACATTATTTACTTTTATAGCGTTCGTTACGCCTTCATGAAAAGATACATACAGAGTCACACCGTTTTGGTTTGGTTTGGAAAAATATTTTATTCAAAGGTTTTGCAAAATAATATGATGACGAAAAAAGGGATAAACCTACCTGGCCATGCTAGCCCGCCATCCAATAGTTTAAGTTCGAGTCTTAATAATTGACGTTGGCGTTCGTCAACAGAAAGGCAGTGTAATCTATAATTTACTTAAATTGTAGATATTTTGCAAAGCCATCAAGCCACATATCACACGAGCGGGACATCTGAAGGTCATCATGTCCTCTATGACAACAATTCTAGCAGCATCAGCAGTCAACCAATCGGTAGGCCCACTCTATGCTCAACCGACCAACCGGCTAAGCTTTAACCATTATATACATGTAAATCATTAAACAGAAAAAGATCGCTGAATTCCAGGCAATGCAAGAATTCCTTGTGGACTTTGGAAATGTAGATTGGTTCACGAATAAAGAAAATGACTTGTTGCAGGTATGTTGTAAAAATTGAAGTCAAAATCGTTAAGGCGACGTATTACCTGTATAAGTTAAGTTCTCATTTGAATATTTCCGCACATCAGAGCCATGAACACTATTACCAGGAGGAGCTTGATCTGAACGCCAGATTTCGAGTATTCTCAGTAAACTGCAGTTTACTGTATGGAGGTCATAACACAGTTGGGGCACAGCTTAAGATGAGCAAACCAAGACAGGTGGCTCAACAAGGTAATTTACCTGGTTACCCGACAGTAAAGGACACTACTACTATGGACCATATTATATAGTTTTCATTTACGTTATCTAACGTGTTTAATCCCAGAGTACACGGATATGTCCGGTGATGAGTGGCTACCATTGGGGGACGAATTCCAGGAACATATTCGTTGCTTCCTCAGGGTTAACGAGAAGAAGCTACACAAGCAAATCCACCTGGTGGAGAAAGTTGTTCAACAATTAGGGTAAGATATGGAAACGATTGAATTCGACCTGTTCTTGCTAGTTTTAAATTACATGCCAGCCCGACTTCTTCATACAGCCTCTTTTCATTCACAGTATATCATCATCCCGGGCTGTTGCGACAGAAGCTGGAAGAGTAGAGCAGGAAGAACTAGATATAAAGTGCCTTCAGATTCTCAGGGCTGTAATACACAACGAAATCGTTAAACTGTCGGATGATTGGGAACTAAACATGAAGAAAAATAGACGACAGCTATTGCGTATTGCGGACGTCCAAGGTTTACTACTAAAAATGGGGGTCATCGAAAAAGTTCTGCCGCTGCTAGCTAGAACTAACGATGATACTGTCAGAGAAACTCTTGCATTCCTGTGCACGTTGCTATTCAATGCAAATACGCAAGTGCAAGTGCGTATGAATATCCCTTTATTATAAGATAAACCACTCATATTTCTATAAAGTAGATGTAGATTTTAAGTGATAATTAGGCGCGATGCGTAATATGAATGTTTATTCATTCCCTTTCAGAAAGCACTTATCGAATATTTTCGAGCTACGAGGGAAGAAGTGTTCTTTTTAGCAGTTCGCAACCGAATGCAGTTATCTACTGTGGCTATCAAAGAAAGGTAAACGAACATGCACATACTCCATTTGGATGACCATGGGTGATGGAATTGCATTTTTAGCGTTCACATCATGTTCATAGTTACGTTACACCGAGTACATGTTTAATTGAGTTTTGAGTTTTTATTAAGTATAGGCCTCCGGCCAGTTACATACATGCCACAATTGTTAGTACAAAAATAATGTAATGTAAAATAAAGTAGAAATGATAATAATAATAATAATAGTATGAATTATGGTAGTATGTGTTGTAATAAATTGTTATATAACATAATATAATATAAGTAGTTTATATTGTTTACATAGTATGTTGTGTACGCGTACATGCATGTCAAAATAATTGATGAAAACTATAAGAAAATTATAATAAATGTATTTAATACCACTGAACTTCCACTGACAGTTATTGTTTTGCAGAAGAGCACTGGCTGCTCAGCATCGTGCTAGAGCTAAGGAGGTACAGTCTCAGTCTAGATCTCTTCATTCTGTCCTGACAATCGGCAGGAAAGCTTTAGAGGTAAATCCGCATGATCAGTACAATTTGAGGTATGTCCTGGAATCGAATATAGTCGGAATCGTTATCACATTAGGTTCTTCTTTTATAGGATATTCAACATCATGAGTCGTCAGTCAGGAAGCGGAAAATGGGTGTCTCGGTAAATATCTGCTCTGGTCGATATTCTATTGTTAATTAATCATGTTAATATTCAACCTCATCATAATCGCCTAATTTGTATTGCAACAGCGACGCCCAAGTTTGGCCAATCTCCAATCTCACGCTACCCGGACGCCTCGCACAAGTCCTCGACCCAAACGCCGTGGAACGCTGATAGCGGACCCCTGTAGAACCCCCAACCCCGCAATGCTGGCTTCTTGGACCCTCGAGTCGAGTCCCGGGCTGCTGAGAGCAGGCAAGGGGAAGGACGTAGAAGATAGGACAGACACCCTCAAGCACACAGATTCCAGATCTAAGCTGGTGGTCGACGATCTGCCGCTCACTGAGCTGGATGTGCACGACAATAGGGTAACGAATATATGCCAAAAAATGTCCTCTGGAATTCACATCTACATACAATAACCCTGTCATGTTCTAAATATATAGAAAAGGGATGTATCAATAGTGGATATATTTGATATAAATATTCATTGTGCAGCCGCCATCACCTGGCGAAATGAGGCCGATAACTGCAGGAGTCAGTGTCGGGAACGACACATCTGCCTATATGCTGGAGGATGATGCTGTGGGATCTACAGCGCTGGAGGAAGTGATGGAGTACAAGGATGAGGGATATATAGAGCTAGTGCTCAAAGTGCTAGCTCAGATGTGCGATGGACAATTTGCTACTTTACAGGTTTGGCGCCTTGATACTGATATATATACACCTTCAAGTTGAACCCACTCGTCACACATGATATTGCTATTGCGCCTACTTCAGTTTAGGAGTAATGAGTACAATGATACATTAATCACAAAAGTATATCATTATTGTAGGATTACCTACGAGATCAACCCGACAACATAAAATCATTTAATCTGGTGGCAGAGACGACTGCATTTCTCAACATGGTTTACTCCAACATCAATAATCGATCAATTGACCTGGTTATACAAATTTTCAAGTAGGTTGAACAAAACAGTTTAGTATAACTACCCGAACATATCTATATACTTCTACCTATTTTTACTTTGTGAATCTAAACGTGATTGCACGTGATGCACACACTTTTATACAGCACGCTAAATGAGTTTGCATCTGGTAACCAAGAGAACCGAGTTGTCATAGTGACGCATAAGATTGTGGATTATGTCAACTTTATACTACGAGCAGGTGATTTTGAGGACTGCCCCCCGGAGAAGGCTCTAGAGCTTAGACAAGTAAAGTATCCTCTCATTGCAAGCACGGGTATATGTTCTGACACAAAAATTGTATAAGCGGTCTGACCTTAATATCTTTTAAAACTAGGTCATAGGTAATTTGTTATATTCTCTTATCGAGGAGAACGGACCGCAAGAGCTGGCCGTTGCAAAGGTGCGTCCAATGATAAATGATAATAGATTTATACTTCTCTTTGATAATTATTGAAAAGAATGTACGCATGATCACGTCATATATGAAGGTATCTTGTAATTAAGGAAGTGAAAGATACTATTGATAAAGAGGGGCTTTACCGAGTGATGGGGAAGTGTTTTGAATTGCATCAGGTTCGTAATATAGACAAACTATGTGTTGAGTCCACCACTTTGGTGTATTGTTAGTTTGTCAATGTAACTATTGTATATTATAGGCCGAGAAGCCGCGTTTAGAGGACATGTTGCAGAAACAGAATCTCACCTCCATTCGGGGAGCTCTCCAGTCTGCAAAAACGTTGGCTAAAGAGGGAACAAAGTATGTCAAGGGCAAAGTGGTAAGCGAAAACTAACACTAGTAACAAGTGCTGCACGTCAGTGTTGCACTCGGAATCCTGACAACTCTAACAGTTCAAAAGCAAGTATTTTAA
This sequence comes from Armandia brevis, assembly GCA_035585475.1. Classification (NCBI taxonomy): domain Eukaryota; kingdom Metazoa; phylum Annelida; class Polychaeta; family Opheliidae; genus Armandia; species Armandia brevis. The sequence continues at coordinate 10,335 of JAXGGS010148640.1, forward strand.
ATTGTCACCAACTTTTGAAGGATGAGAGCAAACCTCCTCTGAAAGAAACGTTGATAGAATTAGGATTCAGCTACTACTATATCCTGCAGAGATTCTTCGACATCGACTCTAAGCTGAAAAAAGATGGTGTGTTGAGAGAAAAATTTAGATTATTGACGATATCATTATGAACTCTAATGATCGAAGTACATACAATGAACTTGATCTTTAGACTTGAAAATAACCATAGAGCAGCAACGGGCGTTCAACTATTACAGAAAAAACTCCATGTCTATTGAGATTCTTAAAGATAAACACTTGCAGAAAGTGAATTTTAGAGTTAAAAACAAGGTACGTACATGTAATATATGGAACTGTGATTCATTGTGATAATGGCGTTATCGATAAGATAGATAATTAGCCAAGTGGATATCTTGTTGTAGAACGTTCTGAGGGAAGAAGTGAAGGAAAAGTTAAAGTGGAGCGTAGATAGGTCATCGCCGAGCAACAAGATAAGGGATCTCATGATATGGTCTAAAGATATCCTAAATGATATTCACTACCAACGACGCATTCTATCCAACTCCTTTGCTGCATTCCTTACAAGGCGATGGTGAGCTCCAATTCTCAAACCAAGATGGTCCTGGATCAGCGGGTTACTGACGGGAGGGGCGGGGGGAGAGATTGTTTTATAACTGGGTTACGAATCAGTGTGTACTACGCCCGAAGGTATGCATATTCTGCTGTTGCATTGTAGGATTTGGTGGAATTATCTTTCCATATTCTTGAGCTTGGCCATCAATGTGCTGATGCTAGTCACCTGGGAGGCTCCCATGTCACTAGAGGACGTGCCCAGCAACGCCACACACGTTCCAGCGGAATTACACGAGTATGTGCCATTACGTGACGTCAATTGTACATGAGATGACGCAGACGTAGAACAAATCTTGGTTATTCGGCAGTGTACACTCGCATGTATATCGTGCATGTCAAAATGATGTTATATTGATGCATTATATGTTCTTATTTTCAGTCCTCGGCCGCGGATAAGTCATCCTAACTTGTACTACATCATGATGTATGTCATGGGCGCCTTGCATAATGTGACGTCACTGCTCGTGCTGGTGTCGTATTTCTTGTCCAATCATCCTCAACTTCCCAATATTAGGAATTACTGTGCCAAATCTAGGTAAGGCTATCCTATACTTACTTCTATAAGCAAGTATATCAACCATGCTTAATCTATATAAGTTTTGCGACTACATTTATTGCAGGTGTTGCGGTAGACAGAATGATGATTATGAAGTAGATAGTCGTAAATCTCAAGTGACAAAGTCCAAACTGGATGCCAAATTTTTAAGCTTCAAAACGTTCTATTATGTGGTAAGCTCATGAAGATCTTGAAGTTCACAATGTATAATGAGTCACTACACGGACATTGACAAGTATCATCTTTTTATTTCAGATATTTTTTGCCTTATCCTTGGCCGGATCCATTTCTCAGGGTTATTTTTTTGCATTTCATCTTCTTAATATCGTTAACAACAACCAGCTTCTTGGTGGCGTCATTCAGGCAGTTACTCAAAATGGTATGTGTCATGTTCTCGCGATAAAACCAATTAAAAAATTGGACCATTGGGCAATACGTTTATTAACACGTGTATGCAAATGGATTCAAATATAATATCAGCAGACTTATTTGGTCTGGGAATATTACTCGTTTACGAATGTACTTAGTGGTCTACCTTGCGGAACTTTTTCAGGAAAATCTTTGGTGTGGGTAGCTATTCTGGGTCTTGTATTTTTCTACCTTTACGCTATCATCGGCTTCGCGTTTTTCCGTGACGTATTTGACCCAGAAAGACAGATGTACTGCGGCTCACTCTGGCAGTGTACCGTTACCATCATCAGATACGGTCTCGTGGGAGACTACGATGAGGTGCGATTCTTATCATATAATTCGTGTTTATATTATTGTTTCGCATTGTGTGTGATGAAAGGATAATTCGTGAACGCCATTACCAAATACTAAATGCATGGGCAAATCCCATCAATACTATTAACAAATGCTTCAACACCATTCCAATTATTTGAGAATATGATTACCTATTTTAATTGTCAGCAAATTATCTTTAATTTTGAGATTTGCATGAAACGTGTATAAACATTAAATCAGTATGTTTCTGTTTTAAACCTTAATTCGCTTGCTTTTGTCCGCGTGGATGCACTAGGTAACTAACGCTGACGACGGTGTCATATTGTAGTTATTGTACTCTTTATGTGGTCTAGAAACTGTTTTAAATAAGTTTTATTCGATTAGAAATAGACTTGACTTAATGGGGATTTTATACTAATCACTCTCAATAAACATGTAGCTAGTACTCAAACAAGCCAATGATGTATCTATTAAGATTCCTACACTGCAGTACGTAGATATCTTAGTAGATAATTTCATTACGAACTTCTGAACGGACATCCTTGCCTCATTCTATCCTATAGGTTTAGTCGCGTAATTTTGAATAGATTATGGTCCATATGATACAGAATTTCTGCATCGCTTGAACTGTGAACCTTTCTAGTTAATGAGTGTCCGTTGATCAAGCTGTACTCTATTGAGACGATATATGAATTTTGGCTAATGGACTCACATTCTGACTCAGACAAATTGTTGTTCCTCTTTGCAGCAGTTTACCCGTCACGAGGAGATGAATAGCTTTGATAATTTTGTACTCCTCGCGCTGTATCAAGTGTCCTTCTTCATCTTCATAACCACAATCGGCCTTAACATCATCTTCGGTATCATCGTAGACACCTTCTCAGAGCTGAGAGACCTTAAGGTGACATGGCTTTTCACAGCAGCTTCATATTACACCATAGAGCAGTGACCTTATTCGAGTATAACAAGATGTGTCGTAAATCGTGCGACAAAGTGTTTATGATGAGGATTTCATATTTATTAGATGTTTGTTTTAGTAATTCGTGTGTTTTTCCAGTGGACTGCTGAATCAGATATGAGAGATTCGTGTTTCATATGCAGCAGAACTAGTTACGACTTCGAGCACAATGCGCAGGTAAGCAGGTCACATGTGTCACCACCGGGGTAGTTATAATAATTATAAACGAAAACTAGTGTTGAATGAGCCTCTTTTGAAAAAGTAACAATATTTGTCTCACTTATTCATTTGTCGCAGGGATTCAATGTCCATGTAAGGAATGACCATAACATGTGGGGTTACATATTCTTCCTAATTCACCTGGACGATACGAAACCCAACGACTACACGGCACTCGATCTATTTGTAGCCAGACTGGTAAGTGCCAATGTATAGACCTACCCATAGCTCACTACGCTTCTTCTGCATTAACAGCAATTAGTTGGGGTAATAGCTCAATAATAAAGCGCTGGAAGATTTGAGATTCCAGTGTGGTAAGCGATGAATTTAACATCCGATATGTATAAGATATTACCCAAGTTAAATATGCTGCTAAAGCGAAACAGAAGTGTAACAAGCACTGTACAACAATAACAACAATAACCTTGATACACATATCGCTTTTTAAGTAATGTATAACAGCCTTCATTTGTTGATATAAATAGTTAGCTGAGGACAGGTATGACTTTTTCCCTGTGAATCGAGCTTTGTGTTTAGCCACAAGTGATGAAGATTCCACGGAGTCGAGGGTGGATGAGCTGCTTAAACACGTCGTATCTCTAGTTCAAAAACAGAAGGAAGAGGTGAGATATATGAACACTAAGTGTTAAAAAATAACAAAAGATAAATAACAAATTTTCATCAAACGTCCCAGTATTTCTGTGTACTGTCTGCACTACATATCCCTATATGAGGTTTCCTTGGCTGCCATATTCTAGTATAATTGTTTTGATAACGTGTGCTTTTGATTTAATGGTTATAATTTATTCTAAAGGAATCAGAAAAGAAGCGGCAGGAAGAACGCATGCAGCAGAAACGTTGGCAGGAAGTCCACAGGCACCAACTGCGCATGTTCGCAGCTGCCAGTAGCTCCGATACGTCAGATGTGACGTTAAGACGTATGCTGCAAGTTCGTGACACCGGAAGACCAGACTGGGTGTCGGTGGAGTTCGAAACCTCTCACTTATAAGCAGCTAGCTAGTCAATAATTCAAATCTAGTCTATAACGAGTGTGCTATTATTAATAATGATAGCTCTATAAGTGAACTTTGAAGCAAAGTTATTTTATATTGATCCGGGTTGATCTTTAATATGTGGGGTTAATTTTGATATTATTTTAAGTTAAGATGTGTCTGATCAGTTCATATGTCATATTATCTGATCAGTATTATTAACGATTTGTATGTACATTGTCATCTTCTCGCACCATGCATAACCTTAGCATTTAAGTATTAATAAATATCTGTAATATCTCTCTAAATAATTAGACTCGTCAATCCTTTCTCCAAATATCTAACTTTAAAGTTATCTTACCGGCGTGCATGGTTCATGTTTATCTGGACTAATGACTTTACACTTTTATATCTTTATATTTGCTGATTTTTTTTCTCGATATAAAGGATTATTGTTGCAAATTGGCATTCGTGCATCATACGTTTATCATCATTGACTATTCTTGGAGGCACATAAAGTACAAAAGAACTCATTGACATGACTATGATTTATTTGTAAAAGAAAAACAACTTGTTTTCACATTGGAACCAAGTGACCATGCTTAATACAGCTAAACCAATTAGTCAAGCCGTCAATTAACAGTGCCCACGATCGCTTTATGGATTCCGACCACGTAACCAGTCCGACTTTGTACGTAACGATTGAATACCTAGCGAATCCGGACATGATTAGAATCCTTATTAGTATTCTTATCAATTTCGCTAAATTTTTAATCCGATTGCAGGAGAATTGGCTGCCCTTTAAAAATCGGTGAACAGGCGATTGTGATGACGATGGTGACAGCCAAATATTTATTGAGTCGGGTGAATGCTTTAAAGTCGAATGGTTTCCCTCATGCATACTAGATCTCTGAATGAAAATCAAATCAGAGAAAACATTATGGTAAATCCCAGTTATGGCATAAAAAGCCACCAAGGCGGATTTGGTAAAGGAAAGTACTATGGTAAAACATTAAGTGGGGTAGGTAGCCAGGTAGCTTAATGGGGAATTGGTCACAGTAATTTGGTTTCTGTAAACAAGATTAAGTCTAGAGTATTTGGCGGACATTTAGGTTAAAATATCAATTAACTGGTTGCGGTGCATACAAGTGGATTGTATATATACATTTACATGTAAAAAGGTTGGTCATATTTTTAGTTTAGTGCTGATCATCCAAGAGTATCAAGCCACCTTTTACAGTCGTCTCATTTCCCATGTCAAGTAAATCACATAGTGAAGAAAGAAATCACCGACAATCGTACATTAGTAAGAGGAAGCAGCGGGAAACCAAGGAAGCTCAACTGAAAAATATCACTTCGTTATTTCAGCGATTTAGTCATTAACAGGTAAGAACTTCATGTGACTGTCTATATTGATAAGTTCTTTTAATGAGCATTAATTAGTTCTACGAGAATAATCTGACAAATTGCCTACTACGTTACGGTCTTTCGGAGTGAATTAGAATAAAACAAAATTAAGAATAAATTCATAATCATTTAGGATAGAAAACTACTAGGTATGTAATTATCAAAAAGTGTCCGTAGAAAAACTTCAACAACTTGTTGAAACACAAACAAGCTAACTCCCGTTTAACAATAATAATCTAGAATGCATATGGGTCTAAGGTACACACATATTGGTTGACTCCGCAGTTTTATAGCTTCAAGTTTTATGCCACCATAGGTGTTGTTCACCGTGATTTCTCAAGTACAAGAAATATGTTCGTTGGTCAACATTAAAATACTCACACATGAGTTAGAAGTAGAAGTGAGGATAGTTATGCTAACATTATTTTGTAGATATAACACGATGTTATGTGACGAAGACTAATGTGACTAACAATTACCTTTCTTTCCGTTTGACTCAGTAGATACACACCGATAAATTAATCGATGTCACCCTTTCTCCCGAGTACGTTCGTCCCTGGCCTACATTTGACATATTGGCTCCTGCACCAGAACGCTTTCTATAATATCACCCTTCAAAACGAAGGCTATTCATCATTCCCTGTATTATTTATATATTCAAAACTACTTCGGCTTTACTATTTTAATGCGTTCTGCAAACCATAAGCTACTTCAGTAATCCACTCCACAGAGCCATGGCCAGCACTAACGCCACCCTTAAACCACGAGACGGCACCACCCCCGTCACCAAGCCCCGGCGCTCACAACTCCGTCCACAGGCGCTGCGTGTCGGCGGCTCCGACCGCTCCGACACCGGGAGCCACCCGAACCTGCGAGAGGCGAGAAACGGCAAAGCGGCAGAGGCGGAGGCCAACTCGTACAGGATGGTACCGGACGACGACAAGAGCTTCGTCTCTCACAAGGTGGAGTATCTCGTCAAGGACATACTGGAGGCGTACCTTCGTAACGTCAAATACGAGCCGACGCACTGCAGCAAGCTCGCCCAGGATCTGTGCTCGATCATTAAGGGAAAAGTGAAGGAGATGGACTACGACAGGTATCGCCTCGTCACTCAGGTGGTCGTCGGTCAGGATTCGGACCAGAGTGTGCAGGTGGCGAGCAGGTGCCTCTGGAACCACAACACCGACAACTTCGCGGCCGCCACCTACCGAAACAACTCGCTGTACGCCATAGCTATCGTCTACGCTCTGTACCTCGACTGATCGACGCGGATTTTATGTACAATATCCCCGCGTGCATAGATGATATTATACTGAAGTGCAGGTGTATATCAGGCACCTGTGTTTGTGTTGTGCGTTATGTATTTCCATTAAGGGGGACTGGTGGTGTTGTCCCCGGTATCGAGGCCTCGGACACGCCACTTACTGAGTCGATGACCCGGGGTCCCTGTCTCTCTGTGATACCTTCTGCTCGAGGACCCGCCCTATCCGCGGTTCTCTATGTACAGCGACGCGAACTGTTAAGGCTGCGCACGTTGTAATTATTCAGGCTTTCTCCTCTGAAGAGCGAAACTGCAGGAAATAGGAAAAAAAACTGCCTCGTCGTGAGGAGAAGCCAGGCGTAAGACAGAGATATAAATAGAATGCCTTGCTTGGGCATGCCAGGAAGGAAGTAAATTATGCTTGATCTTTGGCTGGCATGCTAAAACCGTGATACTCCAACCACATAAACACTGGGCAACTTATGCCATGTAATCGTATAAATCAATATAGTAGTGTGTGAACAATGTACGCCTGTGTCTATTTATATGTAAAATGATATTTTCACATATTCAGAACGATTGGACATTTCTGAGATATGGAACCAAAACGTGTCAAGACCTTAACTATACTAATTTAAGAGTACATGAATGTATGACTGTATTTCTTAGAATTATATATGGGAGGCAAACCTGTGGGTTGCTGAATGAGAGTGCCTGCTATGTTAGAGATTAAAGACTCAGATCTGCGCATGGATTTAATGCATTGTTTAGAGGATTATCGGTGGGATTATTACCTGGACGTGGCCTGCAGGGAACACCTGAGATTGGCAGAGCTCATGCAGGTGCGGCCTGCGTGCCAGCACTTGTAACAGGTGAACAATGCCCAGGACATATATTAACACCATATCTCACTGTGAAGGAATAAACAGGTTATTCTTTACACACCAAAATACACGTACTGTATTATAATCATTCTCTATAGTATTTATTTACATGAAAGAAGAAAGTCTTATGAATGCTCGGATTTGCA
>JAXGGS010148751.1:1855-18115 GCA_035585475.1 Armandia brevis
GCTCTCAAGCCTTACATGAATGCCACAGGAATACGACCCGGTTCTCGTGCTGGTCGACCACCGACAGGTCAGCGTCCAGGCTCGGCGAGATTGGGATCAGCAGATCGTCCTGGGTCAGCAAGGCCTGGCTCCGGATCATCTAGGGTCGGATCCGGATCAGTGAGGCCTGGCTCAGGATCAGTGAGGCCTGGCTCGGGGTCGAGGCCCGCGTCTGGCGAGAGGCCAGGCACCGCAGGCCGGCCTGATTCGGGCAGATCAGGAGGATCAAATGGTGCGATTCGGATTTTCTCGTTAGAGAATTGTTTGGTTTAATTGATATATCCCATTTCTATGAAGTCTGACTATATTATTATGAGGTATATCTTGTGAAAAGACATATCTATTACACTGCTAATGAGAATTTGACCTTCAGATGACGATAATAATCAGGACACAAGTGAACTCACTCAAGGAAACGTAGTCTGTGGAAATCCATCAAAGGCTCTTAGAGCAAGAAAAATACCTACAAATAGAACTTCTGACAATGCTCGTAAAATCTATGCACATCTTAAATATAAAGCAGAGCATTCGTACGATACAGCCCTAGAGGATGACGACGATATGCGAGAAATAATGTCAGAATTAAAGGAATGGAAACAAGGACATAAAAAGTAAGTATCATTGAGACAAACTCTTCTTCACTGTAATAACCCTACAGTTACATGCACATGTGTAATCTCACATAAGTAATTCATTAAGGCTTTACTTCGCCAACCAGTTTCCATATTAAGAGACGACGGGTGCAAAATGTACAAGTCCTTAAATTTATTTTACTCACAGGAGAGTTGAAGAAATCCAAGCCAGTAAAGCACCGCAAGTTTTAAGAATTGATCATGACCATGACGACGCCATCTCATTATCCGATGACGAAGTTGTAACGAGTGAGGATGAGGATGTAGAAGAAGCAGATATAGATAACACGTATAATAAACCTAAACCACCACTTACAACACCAACCAGTCATGGTATGTTCACTTTATATTACTCTTTGCACAGATTTCTGTATGTGCCTATATGTTATTTGATTGGCTGAAAATATTCATAAAACATATTGTTCATGTACATACCTTTATTCGGCCTCTGTATACATTCATGTGTGTTGTTTATAAATGCATAAAGATTAATCTTATCGCATATTCACCTAGGAGATGTGAGACCGAAATCTGGCGTTTACGTGCCCAAATTTAGCCCCGACCCGAACAGACCTCCATCTCCTTCACGTAACCGGCGGAGACTTCAACACGACGAGTCATTTGATGTGACAGAAGACGGTGTTAATGTAAAAACACCAGAGCAAGAGCCACAGCCACAGATTCCACGTCAACGTTCATACAAGGTGAAAGCTCAGAGTACAGAAAACATCAGATCACCAAGTCCGTTTGCTCTGAGGACAGAGTCTGACGACGGCAGGCCCTACTCCGGGCCAGAGGCACCCTCCGGCAAATTCAAGTAAGAATCTAATTATTGTGATGCAAGAGTTATATCAAGCTGTTATTGAAATTTACCGTGAACGTATATTTAGACATTGGCAGGCGTGTAATTAAAACTTCATACGGTATTTGATGAATATGGACATTACATTTGGCTTCGTTTATTTACAGACTAGAACCAGTTGTCGACAAAACCAGACCTAAGAAAATAGACCGTGCCAACCCAGTAATTCGTGCGTCTGTTTATAGTCCAGAGAAACCGAAAGTTGAGTGGCCGCGAGCGACCACATCACGGGCAGCTATCGGGCAACCCGCCCCACAAACTCTCTCCCGTATGCGTAAAGGACAGCTGGCCAACGTGCAACTGTTACCTTCCAAACCTTCCAGTGTCTCCAAGTGAAACTTGTGAGCTGGTGCACTACCTGAAACTGTTTTTATGTAGATAAGTTCGGTTTATGCAATGTTTGTGCTGTAGGTGATGTTCGGAGCAGATTAGGATCTCTCAGTATGATGACTCGTGTTGTGTGCGACTCTGTGATCTGTAACTAGAAAGGAATATACAATGTGCTGTTCAAGTGGCGGGGATGCGTTGTTTCAGTTTTACAACGGAAGGGGTTTGCTATAAGTGGCAAATATGTAAAGTTATGGAGGTGAATGATTGCCAGGACCTGTGCTGATGTGTATAGGACAGACTCGTGTGTGTGACTTTGATTAACGTGATAGTTTGTTGTAATATTGTGTGAGCTGATTGCCAATAACGTGCTTTATTTTAATTTGTCTCCCGCTTCTGTCCCCCGATACTGCGCTGAAAACTTGTGATATGTCGAAGGGCTTTTTACTTCGATCACTCTTCCTAGATATGCCGAGTGCACTATCCGTCCGCTAAAATCCTTTACACTCGATTGATATTATCTCCAATTTCTTATAAACCGATAACTTTTTATGAGTGAAACATTTGTGAGCGATTACTACGTAATTAATAGTGGTCATTTATCAAATAACTTTATTGTTTTCTTCTTTACTTTTAATTGATCTCTATAACTTATCATATTTATAAATGAGTACAAGTACAAGTATGAATTTTGGGAGAAACCTATGCCTAACAGTTGTAAATGTTAAAATGTATGTGCTATTCGTGATTGTCAGAATTCCCTATTTCACTGACTTTAATAGATTTAGCACAGCATACAGTATTAAACTCATTCGTTGTTAAATATATCGGGGTACGTTAAACTATATGCAAATATGAATGTTTTTGTGCAAGATTGTAGTGTCCTAAAATATGATATGAGAGATTAACATACAAGGCATAATTACCCGACTGATTGTCAGGAAAATCTAGATTATTCATGAATTATTCAATTCAAAACATGTGCGTTGTTTGTAAAATACACGTGTGCAATGACACTGTAGTTTCACAGGGTTTACTGCCTAAAATAGAATTTCATATCAACAACCTATTTCACATTTAAGGCATCTGTTTAGAAGCATTCTGTGAGAAGTTACTTGTAAGCTCTGAAATGTGTGTTTGAACATCACCGGGGAGCAATGGAACTTTATAATGACCCCAATAATGGTCTTATATCCAAAGTGTTCCGTAGCAAAATTGTTTGTTTGATTTTTATGTCAAAAGTAAATAATCACAGATCTAGGAAAATCTTAAAATGGTTGGAAAAGATTAGAAGTGATCATTTTCAAATTAGTGTGAATGTCTTTGTTGGACGAAACAAGAATAAATTTGCACATGATTTCCAATGACTGCAGGAAGTTCTCAAATATTTAAATACACGTTATATAAATCAATAAGACTTTGTATGATACAATTATACATTTTATTCATTACGATAAAATACGCATCTTCCTCCCATTACATAAATGACACAACGTGATTAGTCAATGCCACTGGAATGTTAATCCCGTATGGCTACATATCTAATGGCATGGACTGTTGTATATCTTTCAGACTAACAAAATAAGGAGACATGAGCAACGTGCTTTTCTCTAGCCGAAAAAATGATAATTTTCTAATTCAAATCCTAAGTACAAGACGTGTCCTGGGATGCTGGTAGCAAAGATTGCACGATAAATAAGTTTGTAACTGCAGCGATGTAATTCGTTTTGGTTTGAGTGATGAGTTGTGAAGAGTCTATTTGATATATTATCCTTAATTGTCCTTTAAACTAAAATCCTATCCACGGCTTATCCACGGGTGTACTTTCCCCAGATGTGAAGCATGAAAACGGAGGCGATGAAAAGCAGTGACATGACTAATACTGGAACTGGTCCTCTGAAATCAAATAAAGGGAATAGGTTAGATTTACCTACAGACGGCCCATGGGTTTCCTTTTAATAACACGTATTCTAGCATGTAAAACGGAGGGTAAATAGAGACGGAAGTTGATGTAAATAAGCTTACACTTTGATTCCGGGAGAATCTTCTGTGTAGAACCTCCACATGCCAGCAGCTCCCGCACCGCCGGGTTTCTTGGTAGCTCCAGCAGACGCTGGCGCTTTCCTGGAAAATAAAAATTAACACACAGATGTATTTCATGTGGCCTCTTAAAATATTATTCACATAGATAATAATACATGTATAATCTCTGATAAGGGGATAATTGTAATTAGGAAGTAACATATGGAGTAAAGTATTGTTACCTTTGTCTTACTGTGCTACCCCCTCCTGATCGAGGAGTGACAGCTTTTGAAGGGCTTCTGCTGCCCGACCCCACATTTGTTGCGCTTGCTGGAACTGGCTGTAAAATAAAATATCATCGTATCAATGGTTGATAGTCTATGATAAATAATCAAGTGGTTGAAATTCAACACTTTGTCAATACACAATCTAAGAACACTTGCTGGTGACTTCATTACCAATGTTCCAAAATGAAGGAACTCGTATTGGACCTTCTCTTGCATACAATTTGATAGGTAGCAGCTTACTATTATTATTTTTTCATATGCAATGATTACTGAGAAAAAATATTACACGAAAAATCTAAATTGAATATCATCGTATATTTGCTGGTATTTAATGTCCCATGAAAACAACCAAAACAGAATACAAACAGTATAAAATAGACCGTGAAGCCAACTGGTTTGAATATCGAAAGACTTAAAAGGAATACACCTTGAACCTATGCAGTTTATACGCATGGCTTCTGTGAACGTGGCTGTTTTGGTTAGCTGGTTGTCGAATGAACAACATTTTTTAGGAAATGTACCACGAATGCGCGACTTAAGTATAATTCCAAGGCATGTCTGTGTTTAGCTTAGTCTAATACAACTGTCTAAATCTAATTTACACCAAGAATTTCTGTATTAAAGCCAAAAGTTTGTAAAATTTCTACTCACCATCTTGTACACGTAGTCTGTTTGCGGTTCGAGAATTAAAGAGGAAGTGACGTAACGGAAGTGACGAGTACGGAACTCCCAAGCAGCATTAGTCAATTGATCATGTCAGTAAATATATAATGATAATGCTTGGAAAAGGATAGATTTCTCATAGATTTGTCCGCAATTAAATGGATTTTGTGATTTTCCAATTACTGAATTTCCTCTGCTCACCCTTTTTAATGGATAAAAATAGTATGAAGTAAAATCATTGAACCGATTTGCTTGATTATAAAAATTAATTGGTTTCGAGATCCCCGAGTACCTGTTGGTTTCATGTAACGATTTCGATAGATGAAGATCTCGAAACAATGTGGTTGCTGTTTACATCCAAAAACAACACGTGTGTGTGTGTGTGTAAAGAGCTGTGGCTTCGGCGAATTTTTTTTCAGAACATCCTGAAGCGCAGCCTGGATTTTCTTGACAGTTATACCACCACATCTTTACAGCACAAAGATTTCACGGCTATAAATTAAACATGCACAACTGACTGTAAGTTGTAATTTTCTAACAATTTATTTTGGCTACTGATGGACTTTACAAATGTACGTTTAGGCTATAGCATATGAGAGTTGTGGGGTTTTAAATTGGTAATTGGGTTATTAAAATGGTACTGAAATCGACATTCTCATTTTTAACCTCAACAAGTGTTGTATCATCCACCATTTGCTTGAACCAAAATTTGATATCAGATTAATTAATGAATACGCTTGGGCCAACAGGAAGCAAACTGTGACACACATATTTACTGGCTCTCTACTGAAGATGGCACACTCAGATTTGTGCATATGCCAATTTACTGCATGCATCAAGTGGCAAATAAAAGTAGATTTTTTATAACCCTTATTAATACACCGCTTGACAATACAGTACTAGTAACTGCACATAGTGGTGCATGTACCACATAACACTTACTTTGATGTTGTAACTAAATGTCTCAAATTTATTTCAGATAACCCAATTCAAGCATTCTTTTAATGAAACTGCTGAAGGACCTGGAGACACCTAGCATGGCAAGCTTCAATATTCCCCTGTTTGCCCTTGTGGTCTTATCACTTCAGGCAAACCTGGCCATGACACTTTCGGAGTTTACATCCGTGGACGTGTATAAAACTGTAGAAATGGTCGATGACACCGTCCTTCCAAACATATTCAGATTTAACGTGTCTGTCTACCAGTGGAATTCCACACACAGTGCTCCTGTAAATCTGACTCTTCGGGATGGTCACCGAGAGCTCAAGGTTTACTGGGGTGATGGGTTTGAGGGGCCTTCTATTCTCAGCTCTAACTTTAAAATAACGGACGATTCGGTGATGAAATGGGAAAGTGATGACTTTACAGAAACGGACGTTATGTTCTTGTCATACAAATCAACATTTGTGGATGACGGTGAAAATACCAATGAAGGGAAACATTACTACAATGCCTCTGTTGAGTATATATTGACATACGATAACGCCTCATTTCCTGAGCCGTCTGAAATTGTCGAGTGGCCTTGTTGTGTGGATGTTCGTGGAGAGCAAGTCGATGACTTGTTCACGGATTACGGCTTTACCGTCTTGGCTGTAGTCTGTGCATTTATAGTCGGCGTTTTAATCGTCATCCTCATCTTATTCATCATCACAAAAGTTCGAAGGAAAACTCCTTTCAGCGACCAGGTTCACCCTTACGGCGATATAGAAAAATCTGATGCCAACCACCACCACAGCTCTTCTTCTGGTACAGCTAATGGCGCTCATAACATTCACGGTACCATGGGCAACAAGAAAACCGTCATCAATGCAGCTTATGATAAATGTAAGAAGCTGGGACCGGCGATGGTCAATGGTAGCATTGTCTCTATCCTGTCTATAAACGACAAACTTAATATGATAAGGAGGATGGATGATGAAGACATTAACCAGACGATGAAGATGGAGCGGGACTTGGAGAAGGAGAGATGTGATGCCATGATAAACGGGACCACCATGCTAGTTGATGGTATGAAAAAGGACGGAGAGATCCCCAAGGGTGTTGTAGATAAATGTAATTCTGATATGGCTTCAAAAATTAATGATATGGAAAAGAAGGGAGATGTCGTTCTTCGTAATGATTTGGAATCCATGCTTAATGGTCTTGGCAAGAAGCAGAAGAGTAAAATTGAGCAGCTTAAAGAGAAACAGGATGATGATGTAGTGAGAACACGGAATGAGACCAGTAATCTTTCTCCAGTAGAACAAAAAGAAGTGATGGGCATTCTGAGAAAACAGCACGATTCGGAAATGGATGACCTTTTATACAACCTGAAACTCGAGCAAGACGAAACAATCGAAAACGTAAGAAATGACCATGCAATCAAAAATAGATTGCGCCTAAAGGAAATACAACAGGAGTACCTCAAGGACATCGAGAAACGAGGAGAATTACGTCCAGACCAAATGGCCTGGCTCATGTCCGAGCACTACAAACAACAATCTGCTCTTGACAAACTATATGATGATGAAAAGGCAAGGGCTAGGATGGTTCTTGAAGAGAAAATGGCCAGAAGACGAGCTCTTGCTGAGAAGCACCAGGTAGTGGAAGAAGATGATAGCGAAGTTCTCAACACAATCGCCATGCAACAGATCGGTCTTATACAGAGTGCCAAGAAAAATGGCATCTTAAGTCCATCAGAAGCGAAAGCTCTCACCAAAGAATATGAAACTCAGATGATTGCTGTTAAGGAGAAAATGGATGCTGAAAAAGAACGTCAACGAGCTGAATTAAATAGGAAGCTCAGTGAAAGAAAGAAAAAACAAATGGAGGAACTTGCCAAGAAGCAACAGCAAGAGGTTAATGATATTAACAAGAAACTTTCGGTACAGATGTCAAATGCATCCACAGATCCCATGAACATCATTGAGAGCAAGCAGACAATGGTTTCTCATCACAGAAGTGAGATGGCAGACCTGGAAAATCAACTGGACATCGAACACAGTGACGAACTGGTTAAGTTAGATGATGACTTGATGAATAACACGAAAGACGAGCTACTCCTTGAGAAAGACAAGCTGAGCAAGAAACTGGGGGCTGATGGTCTCTCTGATGCTAAACTACAGAAGATCCTTTCTCAACACGACAATGAATTACAAGATCTAGAAGCTGAACTGAAGAATAATAAGGCCAAACAGGCGAATAATTTCAAGCAGAAACTAGCAGAACATAAGGCAGCAATGGCTCAACAGCGAGACATTGATCGACAAGAACAAGACCAGCTCCGTGAGCATGAAGAAAATATTGTCAGAAAAATCATGGACAACCAAGTATCTCTATCAGATGAAGAAAGGAATAAAATCATGAAAGAACACGAAGAACTGATGGCTAAGTTAGACAACGGCCTGACCTTGACAAAACTAAAACAGAAGAAATTACTGGAAGAGAAAATTACCAAGAGACGGAATCAACAAATGGAAAAACTACAGAAAAAGCAAGAGTTAGAATTAAAGAAACAGAGGCGCGTTGATGATGATGACAGCGAGGAAGATAATCACAAAGAAGAGCTCGACTTGATGAAAAGACAAGCTGAGGATCGACTTAAGCTCATAAAAGGAGATGATCTGGATGTTGAAAACGAATTAGCCGATATTCAAGATGCCATGATGAATGAAAGACAGAGCGCTTTGAAAGAACAAGAAGTCAAACTGGCCGCCATGATCGCAAATCTTCAAATGGAGAAAGCCAATGAAATGTCAAAGATTGAAGAACAAGAAAAAGCTATCCATGCCCTCAAAGCGAATCTCATGGATGACCTCAATGACAAAGGGGCGCTCTCTGATCCGGAATGTCAGAGGGTGATCCAGATGCACCAGGAACAGCAGGAGGAGCTCCAGCAGAAGCTCGAGTCTCAGAGAGACAAGCAGGAGAAGCAGCTGAAGAGACGTCTGCAGGAGAGGCTGCAGCAGAAGGAGGAGCAGATCGCCCGCATGCAGAAAGCTGAGCTGAAATCTGTCAGTTCAGGGGGCAATTTCGCCGCTAAGATACGCCGAGCTGCAATGGTTAGCCGACATATGGTAGAGATGGAAAAATTTAGAAACCAAATGGATAAAGAAATCAGCCAGACATTAGAAGAAATGAGGCGCCAAAGCGACATCAGGAAGAAAAACGCAGTTCAAGAACAAGAGCTTCAGTTCTTAAATGGCCTGGTTAGATTAGGTAAATTCAACAAAGCAGAGCTGCACAATGTTGTTCAAATGTTGCTTCCAAACAAATCGGATGAAGAAATTAAAGGAATCATGGACAAGTTGCTTGAAGGTTATACCGAGCCGAAGAACAAGGACGAACCCCAAGGAGAGAGCACCCTCGAAGACCGGGTCTTAGCCACTACACTCAGTCAAGTAAGTCAATTCTCTGTGTTATTGATTGATATCAAAATGTAACAAATAGGGCCTATGTTCAGTGTTAGTCATACATCGGGTGATTCGTGAATGCCAATGTTTATTTGTACTGCCATGGGTTTAAGCCGGTTAATAGTAAACGCCGTTACACAACTTAACTTTGTCGTGTGGTCTCCACGATCGCTCCATTGCTTATTGATTTAAGGTTCTGTGACTGTGGCATGACTTGGCTTTTGTATATCGATCTATATGATCCGGGAATACAGTTATTTCTGTACATGTGTTTAGTTCTGGCAACTGTACGCGATTCGTGCTTGGCATGTCTAGCATGACGCTTATGAATGTTTAATAACAGCACAGATCCTAAACAAATTAATTGTTTAAGTTGCTGAAGAATTTGCAATGCCTTTCTTCTCAAATTTGCTTAAACTCTTCTTAGCTTTTTTAAGTTGCCATGGCCTGTCAGTAGATTTTGTTTCTAATTTAACAATATTTCATCAAAACAGAAAAAGTAAATGGGTCAGTAGGATTTATTAATAGGCCTTCTTTGCTCACTGTATTACATTCAGATTCAGAACATTTTTTAATTCTGCTATCAATCAAAATCTTAGTTGGTTAGATATTTTCCACACAGCTTGTCTTCTCGTATACATGTATTTCATAGCAGATTGATTGTCACCTTCTGTCGCTTGGTTTTAATCACTACTTATACATGTGTGTATATGATTTCATATTTTCAGTGGGTAAACAAATCGTTGAAATTACAGCCCTGGTATTTAACTTTAACTATATATTTCCAATACTTACTAAAATGTGTGTTGTGTTTATAAAATGCATGTTTTTATAACTGTCTTACGCCACTTACATACCTTTTGGATTAATTAACCATTTTATGAAAAGTATTTTGGTTCAATATCCCATCCGATTCCTAGTTTGCCCGGATATGTAACTAACACTTGCATTCGCCTCACCAATTGTTTTTTATATGAGTGATTAAAGTTGATGTGTTTATTTTTTTACACCGATAAATCACTATTGATCTCATATCGTACCTAGTACATTGTATATTATATACTTCGGCATAGCTGATGCAGTGACCAAGTTTACTTTTGATTTATAACAATTCGCAATCGGTTTTGATATAATAAGTGATTGCTGCTGTTAACTGTAGTTGTTATAAGCGTTTGTTTTCAATGAATCATAACCGGTAGATTTTATTAGGGCTGAATCTGTCATAATTATTACAAACAGCCCCCATCAAATTAATAAGTTGTTTCTCAGGCTTTTATTTGCCTGAGAGGAAGAGTGCGGGCGGCAGGTCATGTGGTTTTTGTTGATGTGTTTTTTTGGCCAAGAAGGGGGCGGCACGGTTTTTTTTTTAGTTTTTTCTCGTGCGTTTTTTTTTCACCGAGAATTTAGAGGGGCGGCGGGCTCGCGGGCAGGCGCATTATTTTTCTAGATTTCCCTTTTTGTTCTTCCTTGTTAAGTAGGGGCGGCAGGTTTTTTATTTATTTATTTCTGTGAAATTAGGGGCGGCAGGTTTTTTTTTTTATTTTTTCGCGAGATACCCAATAAAAAGAGGGGGGTGGGGGGGGGGGGGGTCTCAGGGCCATGCGGGCGGGGCCTGAGAAACAACTTATTAATTTTATATGGCCTAAACTTTGTTAAGTTAATATTAATTTCGCTAATCTGAAATAAATCGAGGATATAATACATTATGGTAAATTTAACATTACATTACTTACAGGTTGACGAAGAAGCGGTAAACGAATCCATGCGGGACTCTAGCCTTTGGCGAGGCAGTAAAAAAAGTAAGGGCAAAAAGTCGCTACCTCCCATCAGACGTGCATCAAAAATAAAAGCGTCACCTCGGTACTCAGATGAGTATGATAGTGAGGAACAGTACGACGCCAGACGGGGCTCTCAACTTCCACCAATAGGAGAAAAGAAACTTAAGAAAAAAATGTCTAGATTACGGAGAAATTCAGACGATTATTAGTAGAACTACTGTTTGATATCACCATCAAATTAATATCTGATTTAAATGTGTCATATATTTGTTTGACAATTTGCGAGTGAGTTGATTCGTTTACATAATTTTAATTGTTTATTATCTATCTTAAATAAGATATGAGTTGAGTATATATTTACTAAATTGTATGTACTGCATTGATGTATACAGTAAAATGCAATCATCATTACTCTCCAATGTGTGATGTCTCCAATGGTCAAAATTGCACGACTTGTTCATGATTTTCAAAAATACTGTTTTATCTTATTGTTGATATTACTCATTGAAACTCTGATCCTAAGTGACGTCTTACCTTGTAACGTGTTATTGATGTGACGATTTGTTCCCGGGAGCAAGCTGAAGTGGACAATATTTGCCGTGAAGTTTTGCTGGTTTTAGCCTCCTTAAATCCGGATCTTTCTGCTGTAATTCTAGAACTAAGTCGTACTTTAGAACAATAAGGTAGTATTATATTCTTACAATCTAGTTTTCCCTGAAACGCTCATTGCATCTTGCAGCTTCTGATCGGTAGTCCAGTTAAAATGGAAATTACTGAGATTTAACAGTTGACAGACACCTCATTATTCCTGAATGTTACGTGATATTTTATATATTTGTATATCAGGGTAAATATAAGATACTCATGCAAGGGTAGCATTTCTATATTGTACATATTTTATATTTTTCATATTTAACATTTAAATGTTGGAAATTGTCTTAAACGAAATACTCATAAGTGATATTTTTAACCGTGTACTTGTTATCTAGTCTTTATCAATATTTCTACATACTTAATACCTAAATGTTGATCATTTTATATCAAATCTGTGATATCTTTAGAAAGCTTGACTGGATTATATTTGATACAGTCAGTCCTGCAGGTTATGCAATTTTACCCATTAGTAAATCTCGATTAGATACATGACTGTGTAAAAGTGTATAGATACATAGTATGTGTAGGTACATGTATGTGTGTCTAAATGTATAACTGGCGCCGTATCTGTTTATTAAATGTTTCAAGGAACACACATACATACTCAGGTGGTTGAGCTGTTGGTCATTTTCAATAGTCCAAATTAATGCAACTTTATTAAAAAGTCCGAATGGTAAATTTTGATTTCTGTTATTGATCTGTTTCGTTTTATATTTTAATACAACGCGTTAAGAAGTATTCTTTGTGACCTATGGATCGACTCCTAATGGAAAGTGCATTACATGTACATGTAAATAAAAAAAAATTAAAAAGGCATAACTGCAACATCTCTTGCAAAATTCAGCTCAATTGGATATCGGTGTTTGTTAAGATAATAAATACTGAAAACGTTTTTATCTTATTCGCATGCGTTTTATCCATTTACAATTTAGTTGAGTAATCTTAATGCATTGTAAAATTACCAACGAACATTTAGGGACATTGTTGCCGCGTAAACTAGTAACAAAATACCTGTGCTGCCGCCTGTTAATAAAGGCTTGAACTAAATATCAGTAAAACACACCGAGGTTGATCTATCGCGTTGTAGCCATCTCGTCTGCACTCTTCTCGTTTATCGCCAAAATATGACCTGCCCAGTTTGACATTTAAAGGTAAATATTGACAATGGATGTGAAAATGTATCATTTAAGGGGAGATCATGATATCATTGTGAGTCATTATGTAATTTGTTTCCCATCTAATCTCATTGAGTATCATTTTGCATGCCCTGCTTCGAGAAAATGAACCTTGATCCATTTACATTACATATGAATTTAAATATAATACTGCTAGAAGTACAAGAATATACAGTTCATGTGTAACTGTTGAAACATATACACTTAATTGATTACAATAGATTACATTTATTTACCATAGCAATCAGTGAATACCAGTGAGCATTGTTTTATCCACTTAATTCTAATTCCTTATATAGCAACTTGTAAAAGCTGAAATATTTTGAAATGATATGTATCAAATATTTTTATTTCAGCTGGAACTAGAGCATAGTCTGAACATAATTTGTCTTTAAACTGTTAACCTTTCAGTACTGAAACTCCTATACTATAGCTGGACTAGAATTATAGATGCATCATGGCATATCTCATGAAGATTCACCAAAGTGGGACAACGATGTTTTTACACAGTTCCAGGTAGCAAACATATTCGATATGAACTTTGACATGATCAAATTCAAACTGAGTGAAACTGATAATCATTCTTCCAAACATTTTGATATATACTTTTGATCTTTTACTTGAAAGATGTTTCATGTTACAGGCACAGCTGGTTCAGATCTCACCACGTGAAGTCTATAGTTAACTCCGCTGCAAATTTACCACAGTCTAGATTCTCGGGAAACTTGCTGCAATCGTTAAAATTTTACACCAGAAATGTGTCATCACTTAGAGCCAGAGGATCACAGACAATACAAAATGTATCTAAATACTCCAAAGTTGCTGGTCTTGGGACAGTTGCATTTGGTTTAGCGGGGATCCACTTAGGGAAACGGTTTCATGCTGACTGTGAATTCAGACCTAAAAAGTCCCGATTGCTTGAAGAATCATCCGAAGATCCAGAAAAAGAACCCAAATTCTCATGGAGTGAATTTTGGAAGCTCGTATGGCCAGATATTTGGTACCTCGTCGGTGCAATAGTGGTACATAATTTAAGCTTCCATTGAGCTGTCATCCAATATAAGTTTAATTGTGTCGTGTATGCATAACCTTAACGATTTGCCATGTGTTTCCAGAGTGCCCTGGCTGCTGCTTACCTCAACATACAAATTCCTCTCCTGCTCGGTGACGTCACTAATGTGCTGTCAAATTATACCTCAGATAATAGAGGCAACTTTTTAGAGGATATAAGAGTGCCGGCCATGAAGCTGATATCTATGTACAGCTTGCAGGTATTCTATAATGTGTCTACCCTCCTATTGTAGTATAATTCACGTAAACACACCCTGGTAGGTAACAACACGGATAACTCGTATGATTGATCTAATATTTTCTTTGTAGGGAGCTCTGACATTTGTTTATATTAGCTTGTTATCTGTTATGGGAGAGAATATAGCTGGCAGACTGAGGAAGGATCTCTTCAAATCCATCATCTCACAGGACATAGAATTCTTCGACACTCACAAAACCGGAGAAATTGTCAATAGGTTCGTGCCATTATACATCATATGCAGTTGTTGTATACAAAAGTCTCATCTTGATTGAAACATGCCTAGTTGAATTAACATACAACATTACCGGTACTTTCATTTTAATTATAGACTGACATCTGATGTTCAAGACTTCAAAAGTTCTTTTAAACTAGTCATCCCTCAGGGTCTTAAAAGTACAACTCAGGTAATTATATTACCGGTAGTTTTATTGAATTTATTAGGTAAATTGTAGTCTGATAATACAGACACTGTTTTGATGTAAAGTTAAAACGTTTTTGCAGGTTATCGGATGTGTAGCATCGCTGTTTTTAATGTCTCCTAAGATGACTGGGGTTATGTGTGTAGTTATTCCGACAATCATTGGCTTTGGGTCCTTACTCGGCTCAATGCTGAGGAAACTGTCTAGAAAAGCTCAAGCCCAGGTTCGCATATTTATGAAATAGTAAAGTGTGACAGTCAAGAACGCTGGTATTTTAAAATAATCGGTGTGTAAATATTCCCTCTCGCAGATTGCTAAAGCCACCGCCGTAGCGGACGAGGCTATCGGTAACGTCAGGACTGTCAGAGCATTCGCGATGGAACCAAAAGAAATTGAGTAAATGTTTTTGGAAAACAACTTCACATTTTTCCTATTTATCTTGCTAATTAACAAGCCTGTCTTTATGTACATGTATATTTGTAGAATGTTTGGTACGGAGGTCGATGAGTCCGCACGTTTAAGCACCTGGTTAGGTGTTAGTATCGGGGCGTTCCAGGGTTTATCTAACGTGGCACTGAACGGTATCGTGCTGAGTACGCTGGCAGTAGGCGGTTACCTCATGTCACAGAACGATATGCGTCCTGGAGATCTCATGTCATTCATGATCGCTACACAAACCATACAGAGGTAAATATTCCTTATTCACCAGTTACTGTTACTCGTCCTTCTATGAGTGTTTATAATTTGTATATACAATGACTTCAGTTCGAATACCCTCATTTCACAGCAAGGACTTGTTAGTAGGCCTCTCTGAAAACTATCTTACTTTATTTCTTTAATGATTTTGCAATGGTAGGTCACTCGCCCAGATCTCCATGTTGTTTGGTCAGGCTGTTAGAGGAATGAGCGCCGGTGCTAGACTGTTCGAGGTAAATACATGTCAAACTTAAATGATAGTGATTTGGTCATCCAGAAGTATAAATGGTATTGATGCTTAAATGTTCGTGCGCTTTGTCCCCAGTACATAACTTTACACCCGACAATCCCACTCTCTGGTGGGAGTAAAATCTCCCGACACAGCATGATAGGCCATATTAAGTTTGAGGACGTCAGGTTCACGTACCCCACTCGTCCTAATCAGGTAATATCTTATAGCCAAATCATGTCTTATTATTTTTGTGCTCTCAAACGAAGAATAGGAATAACATTATTTATATATGAATTGTCTCCCTAGGAAGTTCTCAAAGGTTTTAATTTGACCGTTCCTGGAGGTAGAATTGTAGCTCTCGTTGGACTCTCAGGCGGAGGTAAGATCTGCCTTGATGTCTATAAATTCTGATACTTTGTCTAATGGTCAGCTTTTATTACGTACTTAATTATTTTAATTCGTGTTATTTCATAGGAAAGTCGACAGTGGCAGCTTTGTTGGAGAGATTTTACGATGTCACTGGAGGATCCATTACTATAGATGACCTTGATGTGAGAAACCTTGACCTTTCCTGGCTCAGGGGTCAGGCCATAGGGTTTATCAATCAGGTAAATTATGGGGAACATTTCCTGTCAGTTAATGCAATCAAATTCCGTGTGTTGCTTCTAATATGATCTTAACTATGATATTTCCAGGAGCCTGTGCTGTTTGCCACATCTGTATTGGAGAATATAAGATATGGCAGGCCTGATGCCACCGACTATGAGGTAT
>JAXGGS010148862.1:0-51619 GCA_035585475.1 Armandia brevis
GGAACCACAGGAGGCGAACCCTAGACCTCCTGCTCCACTAGCCACAACCACAACCTCTAGACCACCAGGGCAAGCATCTAAAACAAACATTCTTTCTAATTACAAACTCATATCTATCTTCCAATGAGACGGATTCGTTGACGCTCGATTGATTGAACTTATTATCATGTCGAGTGTTTTTCTGAGCAAGGGATGAAGGGAAAGAAGACAAGAGGTTGTCCTGGTCGGCCCAAAGAAGTCCGAACACTATAATTGGTTTATCCCTTGAAATTTATATGAGGTTAATATAAAACTGTATTTAACGTAGGAGTCAATCCCGTGTATGTGACTACGAGCCACAATGTATTGATGCATGCAGAAAATATGACAGTTTTTTTCTCTTTCTTGAGTTTATTTATTTGTCAGAAATTTGTTTATTTGATTAAATTAAGCCACAACTAACAACATGGTTTTGCCTCCTCCACAATTAAGGCTTCACTCAATCCAACACACTTTTTATATCAGTACCACAGACATGTGTCGAGGGTTTAAAAAATCAAACATAAATAGCATGGTTAGAGTTAGCTAGTTAGAACGTTAGGAATATGAATTTCTTTTGTCATCCCTGATATTCCATAAAATAATGAGTTAAATACAGACGACAAACAGATCACAGCCGGTTAGATTCCTGTCATCTAGGCTTTCTGTTTTAATGTTACATTTCTCGGATGTATTTTGGTGTTGTTGTTTTTTTGCATGCGAGCTTTAATACGTCCACAATCAATCGTGCATATGTGTTTGGCATGAACAGACCGAAACAGGAATGTACCGGTATGTTTTCAGTTGTCGACAGTTTCAGTTTTATTGTGCTAGCGGAAAAACTGTACAAGCCGACTGTAAAATAACGACACGGAAAGAGTAAATATATTTGACAATTGGAAATTTATTACAGAAATATGTAGCATTAAAATATAAATACATATTCCAATAGACAAATGCAATTGTTCACACTGATACTGTCGATGACAACGCAATGACAAGCACACTAGAAGCTGTTGTACAGTCACTAAACTGGCGGCAGTCAACCTGAGAATATATAGTATTTTTACAAACAGGTCATTTACACAATCAAATTTATTTAATTTCTCCATTAAAATTCGAATTAATTAGCATATACAACTGATCATTGTGATTTGTATGCAGAAATTTGAACGTAACTGTAAATTATTTTTTACAATTACGATTGGTTTCAATCAGATTAATAAATGAATGTTTGTGAACATGGACTCACAGAAATTACAAGGTTAGTTTTGACTAGTCTCGATGAATGCCAGTGCCTAAAGAAAAAAGGTTTCGAGCTCTTTTAGAAAATTTACTGTTTATAATGGGGCGGTCATATTAATGTACTACCAAGTACTGCTTGTTTTAACACTAAACAAGAAACACTATATATATATCTTAATTATAATCGTTAACAGACAAATGAGATGAGATTTCTTAGAAAATTACACGGTATATTTAAACTCATATTCACCTTACAATGTTTACAATTTGAGATTTCACCATTGTTTTTGTTTTTCACAGACAGTTGCTTTGTCATTAACAAAAGAACCGGTCACAGTCGACAACCACGAAACAAGATTAAATTGGACAAAACCAGCACAAATTAATATATAGTGTCACTACATACATTCATCATGTACAAGCGCAATTAAAACCTAGCCATTGTTCAATGCATTCCACATAATTCAGAACTGCACCAACTAATTGAGCAATTTTAACTTTTTTCTCTGTAAATAGCAACTCTGCCTTTTTTCGTATGGCTGATGCTAATGAAACATTGACGAACCAATTCATATAAACTCTTTCGTAGATTATCCAGTTCCGTCTTAAATCGGACATCTCTGGCCATTACATGGCTACAGGGGGGGCTATGCTATAGTTCAACATGCGATTTATACGCAGACATCGAGTGATACTCTCTTTATCAAAGTTATGGTAGAGATCGACAGAGGCACTTCTACCAATTCATATCTTGTTTTAAGTAAAATTGGATTATGCACTTCAGAAATATTTTTAGATTAACAGAATTAAGTGATGAATCTTCGTAAGTTTGTGGGCTACTATATGATATGTCTTACAAGATAACCGAGCTACGATGTATTTATAGTTTACATATTAAACACGGCCTGATCAGTAAAAGGGATTGATACAAATTGAGGTGAATAATACTGCATCTAATGGCACAGGCATCCACTGCTATGATGTCCTAGTTATGAATTTGATCGGAACTGATAAATCATCGAATGCATGAATAACTAATTTTTACATATAAAATTATGATATCAAATCAATATGGTGCGGTGACAGTGATAAACTTCCAAATCTGAGACACTGGATCTTGGATTTACATTGGTTTTTAAAAACAAGTGATACTACATGGTGTATTTACACAAGTCGATACAGAACCACTTAAAATGTATCATTCAATATGCACGCACACGTAGAATGGACCATCACGTTTATATCATTGATTAATCAACACTAAATCCCAGGACTCTGGCTCTATGCTGATGGTGCGCAGATGAACGTAACTTCGGTACCCTGTGGCCGATACTCTGAGGGTTAAGTCTCAAGTTTCCATAGCAACATCGCCGTCGCAAAGGCAACCAAAGTTTTAACCATAAAAGCTGGGAGGCAAGTCTTAACGGATTTAAATCCTGGCGGAGCCAACGAGCAAAGTTTGTGAGAACAAGATCGGATAAAATTTTACAAATACGAACTTAATATGCGATCCATTCACGAGATATAGTTGTACAGAGAGTATCCATCCTGCACATATTTTGAGTCCATTGTAAAATCGGTGTTAAAAATCAAAATGTATGTGCATCTGTAACAACGTAAAGGATAAAATATACATAATCATGATTCACTGTCAGAGGTTTTTTTTAAGTCTAGTCAAATGAACGTTTAGGCAAATTTACAATTCATTTTCACAGCCAGCCGACCCCGCGAACACATTGTATTAAAAACAGCACTTGCTAAAACTTCCCCTAGATATCTGGGCAGTGGTAGAGGGGGTGACGCGGCCGATTATATTGTAATCAAAGTAATATCCTGAAGGTCATTAACAAATGACCGATGAGGAAACGCACATGCAAGAGCTTTTCTCAGTATACGAAAGCAGCATGTTTAATTTAAGTAGAATCCATTAAGGAGTAATCTTGCCTAATGATTGTGCTCATAGCATTAAAGGTATAATTCGGATGTGACACAAATCTACCGAAGAACTTGTGTACTATGGGGGATTATTATGAATAATGTCATTGGTTAAGTAGATATTTTCATACAAAGCAGCTAGGCACACGAGTAAATGTCACAAGGTAAATCACAGTGATCTCATACAGATTATTCTCCGATCGTGGTGTTCCTCTTGGAATGTTACATCTGATGAATAGTAGTTAGCTGATAATATAATTAGTAATCATGATCAAATGAACTAGCGCGTAAAACAGTCATGGTAGTCAGTTGCATGAATTGATAAAAACTCGGGGAGGAAATCTTGGCAAATTTGTGACCAAATTAAGTAAATGAAACGTTACATGGTCATCAACGTAAAGAGACAGACCTCGTTTTAGTGGCTCAGTTTAACCGGTATAGACCAAGTTTGCAGTGTTTTACAACAAAACTGGATTATGATACAATATTACATGTTATAGTTGCAGTTAAAAAGACACCCTTTCATACATAGCACTAATAATATGCACGGGGCTACATCGCGTGACGCGTACCAATGTAGACCATCGACTGCAGCGTGTGTACCAATGCCAATTTATATTAAAGCTTTTTTGTAATAACAATTCACTACGTACGCTATTTCACTAATAACTGCTGCACAGTTCATCACCACATTCTACACTTGTCCTTTGTGCAGTGTGTGAGTGTGCCGCCTATGTACAAACGATACAGCTTGACAACTGTGTCTAATGGATAATACAATCGCTTAAAATTTACATCACTGTATTTAAAACACTGCGCAATTACATAAGACCGGTGCAAAATGAGAATGAATAATATAACAAGTACAATGAAAAACATTTGGACTGATGACGTTGAGCCTCGACCCGCGTGAAGCTACAGGGCGGCTCAAAACATATCCAAACGCGATATATATATGTATGTATATATATATATATATACTACTAACAGTCATTTCTACGCGTCGCTTTCTTTCTTCCCATCATCCCTCGCGTTCGGCTACTTGAGAAACTGTGTTCCCCTGAAGTTGTGTGGAGCGACAACTCGGAACATCTTTGGTACCCTAAACGTTCTACGTCGGCCTTTGAGGCCTCTCGAT
The DNA here is from genome assembly GCA_035585475.1 of Armandia brevis. Lineage (NCBI taxonomy): Eukaryota > Metazoa > Annelida > Polychaeta > Opheliidae > Armandia > Armandia brevis. Next base: position 4,337 of record JAXGGS010148862.1, read on the forward strand.
GCGGCGAGTGAGCCAGCATTAGTCCATATAAGAGTGCGCCCTCAGTCGGCGACTCATATATCAAAATTTCTTAAAACCACTGATATACAATGTACAAGTTACTAAGTACTAGTTAAGTTTAAGTGTTTCCACACTCATGCTTTGCGGCGAACTTCATCATGATCAGCTTTCATCCCGTTTCATCGATTCCGATTTATACAAAGACCCCTTCGCATAGTACGCATTCTAATGCGTCCATACAAAGAGTCCTTTCATAAAGCAGGTTATAAATAAATGACAATAACGTTATACATATACAGAAATAAAGAAAAAGAAACTCTCCATGCCATTGTGTGACGTCGTGTTGGTGGTTGACGGAGTCAAGATTGTTGTTGTTGCGTTTATGTGGCGAGAACCATTGTTGAAGACACTGAGCTATTGACGTTAGGTGCGGCAGCTAGGCTGCTGCTCAGTCCATCACCGTGAGAACGAGGCGCTTCCGACGAGGCGGCCGCCGACGGCTTCTTTCCCGCCGCTGCCGACGATTGCGCGTGCGGCGAGCGGGAAGATTGTGACGTAACCTCCGGGTGTTGTGTGTTACGATTCTCGTCGAGCGTGGCGCCGCCTGACGGGGTGGAGGATGTGAGGGGGCTGGCCAGTCCCATAGACTCACCGTCGGTGGTGGAGTCCACGGTGGCCACCGAGCTAACATTCTCCTCACCCATGTCATCGTCGTCGTCGTCCTCCGGGTTGCTGTCTATACCTCCTTCCTCTAAGAAACGTATACACTTCTTCTTTCGTCTGTTGATAAAAACACAAGTAGAGAATATTAAATACAGACTTTTAACATCAAAATAAACATATCATGTCGGCAAAATGTTAACAAATAAATATCAGATTGAAACTAAACTTAAATCACTGACTACAAATTTGACAACGGCAAACGAGTATAAGGCATGCAAACAGACACCTCCAGTGAAAGCACGAGGGTGGTAAATTAAAGCAACAAAATGCATCATTAATTGATGAAATCTGCTAGGATGAAGGAGCCGGTGTGAAATGTAATGATTAATATACAATGCAATGATTATCCTAAAGAAGATAAAAGCTCGCTACGGAAATATAAAGTAATGCTTATGATACAAAGGGTTGGATATTAAATAATTAGTGGCATTCATTCAAGTTGACGTGAATTCCGCTGGTAGTGGGTGAAAAGGTTCTGCTGTCGAAAATATATGTAAACAGGAGATTATTAATAAAACGTGGTGAAAAAAGCTCATCTACAGGCGTTTGTAATTGGCGGCGTGATTCTGCAAGTGTTATTAATTGAAATCATCAACCTGCTAGTGCGATAAATCAAGAGGAACATGGAATTTCCACGAGAAAAAAACTGAAAATGGGCAGTCATCTGATAAGCTGTAAGAGGAGTTGTGTGATGATGGTTATAATTTTCTAAAGCGTTGATTACGTTAGGTGTTACACTAGATTATAAAACTGATATCCGTCACCGCCGTAGGGCTCTCTATTATATTTATAAAGGTCGTATATAGGTTAAGCGAAGCAGGGGTGCAAGGTGTACGAGAGAAGAAGGCCGTCATGTGATCCCTAGCCCACCATGTCGTGTGTTTTGAAGAAGGTAACATAAAGGCGCGATAACGAAAGAAATCTCTAAGGACAGCACTGTTTTGCTGACGCCCGGTGAGGAGGAAGGGCGGAGGAAGGGGAAGCTCGGTTAGCAAAATCAGCGGTGTCGGGTGGATTCCCATTACCCAGGCCCTCCCCGTGAATGCCGCCTGGTAAAACCGGGCGAGAGCGCCGGATAACAGCCTGTCGACGACACCTTTCAGGTGCCACCGAACAAAGCTAATGCCAGGAACCGCTGTCGGATACACAAATAACAACTAAAGGCGCATCAAACCGACTTCCATTAAATTATTGTAGCGGGTATCAAAGTACGCCCGCTCCCGTCTTTTGATCACGGCTAACTGGGAGCAACTGCCGTGTATCGCACCAAAGACGGGGTGCCAGGGATGTCGCAATTCGATGGGTTGATAAGAAGATGACTTCCTGATCGCTTCAGATTGCAAATGGCGAACAATGGGCGACATCAGGTAGATTTGGCTCAGTAAAGTAACGAGCTCTCTACTTAAGTTTCCCGCCCTAATGGTACACAAATCTAGGGCGCCCCGCATACAAAAGGAAACACCTTCATCTGATTAGCTTTTCATTCCAATCTTTATAATTTCAATGGGATTAGGAGGCTGAAGTGGCTCAGTCTCTCTCCCGTCTCTCGAGTCGGCCTTTATCTAGGTTTATATATATACGTTATATGGCCGCGAGGGAGCTTGACACGAGTTGTCTTCAAAGCTGATTAAAAGAATGAAGAGGATTTTATCAGCGCAAACGTAGGCAGGTATAAATATATCTGCATGAGACTAATGACAGTAAATGTCAAATAAAGGGCAACGTAAAGCTTTCACGCAAACTCCAGCGTTGATAATTCACTGCGGGAAAATAATAAGTCGGCCCACTTCAACAACGACGCAAAACTGAGTTTCTCTTTCTTTCGTTCGTTTTTCTCTTTCAATTCTTGGATTTTTTGTACGGGTAGAGAGCTTTAATGAGTGTTCGCAGAAGCTCGGCAAAACCACATTTGATGATGATGCACAATCAAAAAAAGTAGGCGACACTGCAGCTCAAGCTCAATCGGCACAGCACAGCAAAGCAAGACAAATTGATGATGTAAACTCGAGGGATTTGAAAACGTAAGCTGGTGTGGTGGAGTTGAAACTCAGTGTGGGGAAGTTTACAGGAGACATGTAACCATATCACAGTGTACTGCCTGATATCTGAATGCTGTCGGGTAAAAGTTGCACAAGTTTTTTACGAGAAAAAAATCATAAAGATAAGAAGTTCCACGAGCACAATATTTAACATGCCTCACTTCGTCTACACTTAAGCTGGAAGGAGACAGAAATAATGCTGATTGAGAGAACTTAAAGTTTAAGCAGATAGCTGCAGAGGTTCAGAGGAGACAGAGCGACTCGGCGAGTTTGATGTGCAAATTTTACCATGGTAACAACATTACAGAGTGACCAGGGCAACGCTGTCCTTTAGCTAGTAGTATATACCGGCGGTACATACTGAGTAGTATACAAAACATAAACGTCTGGAGGGGGGTGATGGTGTGGATGCATGGCGCATGCAGTCCATACAAAACCAAACTGTACCGAATAATAAACACAATACCCGTGCTATGAGGTAACAATATGTAAAATATATTGAGCGGCGATCAGCCTATGTAACGTATAGAACTGTTGAGCATGCGGTTTGACAACAAAACGTAACATGGCTAGTGTATTGGTTCACTAGTACATCGCTGTATACCTGAATGATACGTTTCGTCTACTGTGGGTGGGGATCACAGACCTGTTGTACTAGTGGTACTGGGCGTGGTGGAGGAGGGAGGCTCAAGCATTTGCTTTGGCGCGAGATAAGTTTCTGCCGAGGACGACGAGTTCTCGTTCAGCTTTTCAGTCTCTGATCTGAAAAAAGTACAGAGGCCATTGCAGAAAAGTTCAATGGCTGCTGCCCGTGGCTGATGCGATGGCTCTGAACTGCGGCGGACCCGCTCCGTCCGGCCTCCCCCGATTCAAAAGCTGCTCAAACCTCCGTCGTTCGTCGTTGTTTTAAATAGATTAGATGTTGATTAAAATTAATGGCTAACCCGCCGACACCATCTTTTAGAATTTATGAAGACTTCCATCAATTGATTGATTGATAAATGATAGCTTGTGTATTATTGTTTAATTTAAGCCTTGGATTAGCAGACGGCTTATAGCACCAATATGGTTACATTTGTTTTCTGTTTTTAAAATCATAAAGCTTCTATCATATTATAGAAGTAAAAAGTCTGCAGTGATTCTGACGAATTAATCTACAGTAGCAAATATTAGCAAACAGTCATAGATCTATAGATATAAAAATGCCGTTGAGCGATTCTCATATTTGTGTGAAAATGAGTTAAAAGTCGTGTAAGATAGCGAGCGAAGATGTAAAGGTCTCATGGCATGGCACAGGGAACTAATTTCGTCTGTTGTTGTTGTTTTTAATTGGTGTAATAAAGTTGGGGAGGGATTGAGAGGACCACCATACCCATACAGAAACACCTGCTTCACGCAAACACAGCAGCGGCCAATCATCCCAACGTTCAACACAAGATACAGCGACAGAGATGTGGCTTATTTTATACACAGTGTGTGCGCCGGTCTAAAATTAATTACACATACATGTAATTTGCGTCCTGCTTATAGACGGGGAATGGAATGTGCTGATTCGGTTGTTACAAGTGTAGTTGGTTTGATGGTGAGAGAGAGAGAAGGGAACACGTTATTATTGATCGGTTGTGACGTAGCGGTGCGTGGCTACTGCCCCGAGAGGTGCTGCCACCTGGCGTGTGCGGATGAGAGATGTGTTTGTACAAGTACAGTGTGCCCCCCACGTTAATCTACAACCTCCCCGCTTCCCTTAATACGTCACCAAGGGAAACTTTTCTGCATTAGCCCCCTGCACCAGGCGGGAATGTGACTGATTGCCGCCAGAGGGCCTCAGTCGCCATGGCAATGAGGAGGGTTGCCATGGCGACCCGGTGTGGTCGTAACCCTTACCTGCAGGGCTTACACCATTGGCTCTGCTGGTCCAGCCCAAAGCGAGCCCGGCACTTTTTTGGATTCACACAATCTGTAAACAGACAGAGAGACTCAAAAGACGGTCACAGACACAGGCAGAGCTCTTCAATCAACCCTCATCTGCATCGATAAGTCACAGCAAAAACGTGGTCTTTTTTATAATTAGCATTATTACTACAATCAGATAGGTCAAACGAATGAATGTTTCAGATACATAAAGTGGTCGAAAAGAAACGATATCGGCGAATTGGTCTAAAGTTTTCTGTCTTGAACAGAGAATGTGTTTTTTTTATCATAAAAATCTACCAAGGCTAAAATTGTTTCGAATCGTGGAAAAACGCCTTCCGTTGTAGGGGCATTTAATGGCTATGGCTTACGATATGTCATACTTTTTTCTTGTTATTGAAGGACTCTGGTGCTGCCTGCAAATAAAGTCTGTTGTTGTGGTGCTTGTGTTATGTCGGGTAGAGGGATTCCGTTTGGAGTTTCAGGGCATGCAAAAGATAATGGTTACCCAGGTACCTAAACGACCACTCGCTTAACCTATATGATCTTTACGTTATATAAAAGTACAGTGTCTCACACAATATCTTTAAAAACTTAACAGAAAACAATATATCTCTTTCATTTTAAACTTTGGTGACATTATATACGTAAGAAAGGAGGCGCAAAACACCAGTTTTATTTTCCCAGTTAACATCATGCAACCGGAGCTCTACACCTGAAATTGAATAATTTAATGTGATAATATGCAATAAATAAAACACGAGGTGATCCTATGAAAATGTCGACTACTGGCCTCTCTCTTTACAGGATGCAACGTAATACTACGTTTTGCGGGGAGCTTTCGTGGTCTGGCCTGTAGACAAGGGGGAGATCTTGACACTAGCGATGTTGGTTTTGTGAACGATACGAGACTACATGAGACGGTATATAGTGGGTATCACAACAAAAAACGATATGAAGGCTATACAAAACTAATGATCTAATCAAATGACAATGACAATACAGGGATCCGATAACAATCGTGTTACACCATCTACACTGACAACAACCATGTAAAAGATTTATCGCTTCAGCCGATAACATTTGACAAAATACACAATTCAATATCTATTCCTGACCCTATCGAGCGAGGAAACATCAATCTATCTCCACAAGGAGCTCCAACCTTCAATATTGTGGGAAGTACTTAACGCGGTGTCATGGCAACGGCGAGATACACCAGCTCTTTTGAAAAAGTAGAGATAGCAGCTTTCTGTGGATACTTAGAGCAATATAACTTGTACCAAGCTCCACACTTACATCTACAACTCAGCGATGATGCGAATTTAACATGCTTGATGAGGCTCATTTCAGTTGCACCACAAAAAGTTCATCATCAGATGTTCGCTTAATCAATGCCCGGACACAAAAGTCGGCATCGGTAGAACACAAGTAAAACTTTAAGCCGCGTATCGCCTTTCATATTGAATTAACGTTTCTATAATTCAGAAAATTGATTCGCTCTCGATGTGTGCAGGCAGTTTGACACTTTCCACCTCACCACTAAGTGGCTCGATTGTTGTCTGCGTTATTTGTTCCACGCGTGGTACTAATGAGTTAGTATTGAAACCGATTTAAAACGAGGCTGCTCATTCAGAAGACGGCAAAGAACTAATATCAGCTAATATTGTGCTCTGAACAAGACAAGCCTGCTGCTCTCCAACTGATCAAACATCTGACTATTTGATTACGAAACACTAGTTAAAATACATGGAAGTTCTCCCTTAGCCGAGGAAATGAAGAAATTACCACGGTTAATGAATAGTGTCCTACCGTCTTTCGGCATTAAAACGCTGCCTTTGTTGTTATAATTCGCAAACGTAAAACTCGCACTTCTCCTGCCATACGGTTCAGAAACCTTTTCAAAAAGCGTCAATGAATTTCATTGATCAGAGGCCACGAAGTGCTTATGCCCTCAATCCCCAACCCAGTCTCTACGACAGCTCAACGATTCACCGGCAGCGAATAGGAATCAAGATAACAAATAAAGCTCGATCGTCCTCATTATTGTGAGACACTAATCCGTAAAGCTGTCTACGGATGAAAAACGTGGAATTAGTCTCGACTCCTGAATCCCTAATCTTATACACTATCTGATCCGACTGATGTGTTATGATGCGAACAAAAACAATGACTGCAACAATGCTGGCAATCTTAGCTAAACCTATCAGACAAAACCTTAACTAGTAATAAAACGTAAAATATTAATTATAATAATAATCAGCAACAGCATCATCATCATCATCATCATCTTCACTCGACATGTGAGTAGTAAGATGGAAAACCTTACCTGAATTCTCGCCACCTTCCTTGGTCATTTGTTCTCGTTTCCTTTTCTTTTTCTTTGTATGTGTTGCATAATTGTCCCTGGCGGACCAGCCAGGATACAGCTGCATGTGAAGTTCCTTCTCTTTCCTTGCCATCTCGTAGTACTTGGCCTGTTCCGACCGGTCTAAAGCATGCCACTGAAAATATACGGCGGTCGATTAATTGGCGATCGATCTTTTATCGATAATTACACTCGCGATGATGGGGAGTGGAGTCGACTTTTACCAATATGGTTCATTAGCCAAATGAAATTATAATTTCAGTACATTAAACGTGATATTGTCCTTGGATCAAAACAGACGACTTCATTTCAGTTACATTTTCTAATGTAAAATGTCAGTTACAATGAATTAAAAGGTGTAATTTAAACAGTTTTGAAGCAATAATATCACAAAATGTGGCCGTTATTAATATTTCAGACATAATATGAGAATCATTATTACATTCAACTAAACATAAAGTGAAAAAATGGCATGCATTTATCACAAGAAAAGGAAACACTTTCGGTGACCTGGTGAAAAAATTGATCACAGATTCATTGTCACTTGACAATACAATAATTTCTCCTTGTAAAAAGCGCACATTATTCACCGAGCACTTTAATCATAATCGTTTTAAACGTGCAACAGGACACCGCCGGCGACACGTCACCGAGACGTACCCGAGCAAACGCCGGCAGAATTGGACCAATCAAGTTCTTTGTTTCATACACTTGTCATTATTATTTCACCGGCATTAGCGATTGGGCTAATGACGTCTTGAGGAGACGCGGGCATAAATTACGTCTTGTTAGTTATAAGTGAGACGGCGAGACCCGGTGTTTAACCGTGCCGGTAAGCTTATCTCAGAGTAACTTCGTTATCACACGCCCGACTCGTCAAATTACTTAATTACCGGTAAGCCTAGACGTATACACTACTCGCGGTTTTTTCACCCCGGCTCGTTTTTTCTCAGGTGGGTAAGATCATCGCGCGGCACAGGTCGGCATACTAATCAGTGACGTAACCTTTTAGCCTGGCGCCCCGCGCTGCCACACATGGACGGGGACCAGGCTAGTAGTGGTGATTAGTCGCTCAGGTGGGCCACGTCGCCTTCATCTGTATTTCATTGTGATTCCCCGTCCCGGCCAAATGGCAGAGATGAAATCATTTCTCACCTGGCCCCCGCGTGCCGGGGCAATCGGCGGGCGAACAACAGAGTCACCGATGGCGAGGTTTCACATTTTAATATCGGCGAGTGCGGTGGACGGTCACCACCGCCGTGTCCTCTGACAGAGCAGTTAATCATAACACATTTACCCGGCTCATCTGCCCTCGTCACCACTGCACACACAGGTAACACAGGTAACAGGGCGGCTCTGTGAGATCAAGGCGCACACAATCTATCATATAAACAGCCACTGGTCAATACCACATGCGCCATAAACAGATTACAAGGAGGGGGATCCCGCCCATCTGCCTCAGACCCGACGTTGGACATGCCCGAGAAGGAGGGACGCATGTCCTAAGTGCGATTTTCAAACGGATCGACGGATTTTTTTGCCATTATCAGCCATCTGAGGATTTCTCGTTCATAATTTTGTGATGCTTTATTCTCGCCCAGCATCAGCAGCTCGATCCCCTCCTGCCTCAGCAGCCGCAGCCCTCGAGCTACGTCCTTAATAGAGGCAATTCCTGCCCTGACCCCGACGCTAGCTGAGCGTGTGCATTTTCTCTGATGCTATTAACTCCGCTCTAGTGGGTTTTCAGGGCTTTGAAAACCCTCTGCACGAATCCGAATTAGATGTAAACGATTTAATTACTGCGACTTTTTTCATATCCGTAAATCGGCACGAGAGCGCCTTTGATGTTCACACGCTGGACCGAGTGGTAATAGATCCACTACTGTTAGCAGCTTAGTCAAATTAATGAAATATTATGACAATAATCCACGGGGGAATCATCATTAAATGCGATGACAGTGTCGGGGAGTTGTGTAGTTTTGATGGGTGGAGAGAGCGGAACAATTGACGATGGATGCTCGAGCCTTTGATTTCACCTGTGAAGGTGTGAATTATCGGGGATCGTTTCATCTGCGAAATCGAGGAGGTTTTACCTTTTACAAATCGTCCATTTCACCGGCTTTGACCAATTTCACCATCTTATGAGATAAAATGGTAGACCTCCCAGCTGCAAATGCATTCACCTCGTTAATGCATGTAAATTGAGTTCATAAATACCTGGCTCGTAAACATGGCCAGACGAATCGACAATAGGCGCGGACTATTTCTCATCATTACTTAATTCGCTTGCATCATCACTATCTAGTCTGAGAGCATTCAGTTCTCAGGTAGAGTCGGGGCTGTAAAAATACAAAACCCATTAATCGTTGACATCTTCGTTTACATGTATAATTTCTGCGTTTCCGCCCCGTGCTCGTCGCAATGAGAGCGAAACTGTTGGCAAATTGGCAGCTTCAGGAGGCGCTCTGGCCGTATTTGCTCAGGGATTTCCTTTATAAGAAGCGGGGGCCTCGAGTTCAACAAATACTCGATAATCAAGCTGTTTTCCGATAAACCTCCTCTCCTTCCCCGCCCGAGTGCAAGGTGTCGCAGCTGAGATGCTAAATTGCACATAATTACATCGCCGACAATTATTGTCGTGATTAATTTCAAAGGATGAATTTGTCGAATGGCCTCAGCGATGACAAGTGAAGGGGTTCATGACGCGGCTTTTAGCTGGAGGAAAATTACCACGAGGGAGAGACAGCGAGAGCGACGGTCGCGGGGGCCTCGGGTAATGATTAACAATGACCGGCAGATCTATTAAAACTTCGCCATGATGATTATCTCTCAAGCAGCCACCAATATGCCCCCTTCCTTTTCAGACGCGCCCGTCTTTTTACACTTCACCGACGGCTGAATGCGTGTTATTTAAACCGAATTGCCTGCTGTCTTTTCCCTCACAGCTGGCGGAGACGGAGAGAGAAATCGATGATGAGGGTCGAGAGGGTTGTGATAACGTAGTGACTACGCGCGACACACGAGCAGCTTCATCAGTGTTACTTAGCTACCCACGCTCGACCGGTTCCCGGCGTCCACGCTTCATCGAGCCGCCATCTCCGGCGACAAACCGGGGCAAATCACCAACAAACGACGTTATATCTCGCCGAGATGCGACGGCGAATGATGTGACAAGCAGAGTCGTTTTGTCAATGAATATCATCATCATTGCGGCGTGATGCGGTTTAATATCGGGCCGAGTGTTCATTTACACCCGGGGAGATGGCTGCCTCGGACGCCACGGCGGTGGCTCACGCATGAGGGCAGGCGAATGTCATAACACGAGTGGCGTCAAATCGGGCGGCAAATCCCTTCATGCCGTGAAAAGGATGTACGACGGCAATCTGTGTGCTCAGACAGTGGTAAATATCGGCGCTGCCGAGCCTCCTCGAGGCATGTCAGAGCCGGTAGCGAGGCAGCTCCGTCTTCTCGGCCGTGGCCATGGCCTCAGCAGCCCCACGGCCCGGGGAGCTGGGAAACACTTACGCCGGTTTATCTAACGCGGCACGTGGTTTAATGAAATGCCAGTCCGCGCACTTGGTTAGCCGCCTGACAATTGTAAATCTCGGTCGAGCCTTGACGCCAGCTCCTCACCTAGTATTGCTAACTTCCTCGCCAAGTTTATCCACTTTATTTTCACGCCGTAGTTGCGTCGTCGCCATAACACGACCCGAGAATTATTCACCCACGGTATCTCGGAGCGGTAAAAAACGTGAGGTAACATCAGACCTGATGTAATTTTCTTCATCCCCGCTGATTATTAACCGTGCCTGCCTACCGTAACCGATCGCTCTACCCGTGCGCCGGGCTACCTAGATTCTTCCCGAAAATTTGATTAATCGCCACGGAGTCATTTCCTCGATGACTTTTTGTCGCGCATCTCTTTCATAAATAACATCAATGCGTCGAGAGGCTTTTTCCACGTGTATACGGGTCCCTCCTCTCCCCGCGGGGCGAGTCTAGGTCTGTGCGACCGATACTCGGTGGCCACTCCTCCTCCCCGGGACCGAATCTGAAACTAAATTTCAAAACGCACGCGTGAAACAAAATCCGAAATGACAAACTTACCCGTCGACCTAGTATCTGGTTGATGGCCGCTGACTCTTTCAGGGTGCACTCTTCTATAACTTTTTGTCTCATTTCTTTCATAAAAAGCATGAAAGCATTGAGCGGTTTCTTGATGCGAGGCTTTTTGGTTTCTGGTACTGACGAGGGGGATGGCACCCCGTTTGAACTGCTGTCTGAGGGATGATGGGTAAAATATGGCTGCTGCCTGCAAGCAATGAAAATAATAATCGTTGTATAGTATGCATGTTTTACGTTGTTTGTTTACGTCGTGATCGTTTGTTCTTGACTTTAAATACTGAGAGCGTCACCCGAAGGGCGAGGTGCCTTATACGGCATGGTCGAGTCTTCTGGCGAATTCCAATGTTTATCAACACGGTAATTCAGCCTTTATGCACTTTTTGTGACTTTGTATAATTTACTGTAAAACTTTGGGGGCGATCACTTGACTGTATTTTAGAAAAACGTTGTGATTAATTTATCAACAGGCGGCAGCTGTGGTCGCCGTCAAAGCTGTTTAATAATTTCACAAAGTCATTTATACTACAAAGAATGTTTAAGACTAATCTGAATATGATTAATTAGAACGCACTAAACTATAACGCTAAATATGATTTGACCTCAGAGTTAACTAAACATTTAATTACATCAAACCTTAAATCATTAGACAGAATGTCGATGACACGAGCAATATGCTTCACGTCTTTATCATCGATGATTGCGCGTGCAACTGGAATGCCAAACTGCTGCCAACCTAACCACAATGCCGTAACCGCATACATTTGTATTGCCAAAATAACGCATATAATTTGAATATTACGATTCAAAGAACGGTCACGAAACTTCCCCGGCAACATTGAAGGGATTTCCCTTGTTGCCTGATTGTTTTCATTTAGTCGCCGTTCGTTAGAAGCCGACTCGAAATCAAAAAGAATTGATTGCCCCTTTTTCCAGCCCATAGGAAAGAATTAGGAATCCGTTGCCTTTGAAAGTCGCCATTCAAAGATGAAAATTGCAGGTTTAAAGACAGTTGGGGAGCCTGCTCAGCGAATGTGGCGTGCCGAGAGGTCGTGAACACGGATCGCGAGGGGAAAGGGGCTCAAACGGGCGGGCTTGAATCTGGTCCCCCTCGGTACGGCATCCTGTGCTCCTCATGCTATCCTGTGACCATATGCCGCTCTTGCTGCATTACATCACTCGCAATGACACAAAATAAATGCTGCAATACGGTCACCTTATGGCCTCTGACATGCAAAGTGTGGCGACCAACTTCCTCTCATTATAGTTCACGAGACCCTGTCAAAGTTAACTCGTATTCTGTCCGACTTTTTTGATCGTCAAGGGCAACAACGAGAAACATTATGAATTTGACATCATAACACAAACATGTGCATAAATATTTGTGACCACATCAATTGGCAACTACCTGAAGCTATGTTAGTCGTAGGTGCATCGCTGCGACAACATCTGGGGTCACGGACAAAGATTACATATGTCCGACCGATCGGTTGATTTTAGATGCACTCTCTTTCATTTTATTGTCAACCTCATCAAGATCTTTGACCCGACTTAGGTGTGATAATTAATCTATTTTATTGTCGTCTGTCACCTTGCGTAATTTACGACCGTCTTCGCACTGTCCGAGCACAATAAATGAGTGAACAAGACGCAATAACGCCTAAGATGTATGTAAGAATGTGGGCATATTTTGACAATAAGTTTATTGCCTAACAGTTGCCCCTTTGTAATTATCAGTGCAATGCTAGACAGGTTTAATTGTGTGACATTTCTCGACGCATTGGCTGAATTCCAATGCCTCGCCGATGTAAAAACTCGCGGAATAAATGCGTGTTTTTCACTGTTTTACATGACCCTGACATGTTATTGCTTTATGAAAATATTTCTAATTCGAACGCTGCTCCTTTGTTAAACGCACATCAAAGGATCAGAAAATTTCAAATATTTTACCTTGACAAAAGACGCTACAAAGAATCAACTGTATCATATTTTGCAATAAAGCCATGGGGCAGCTAATATCTCTTTGGATATTAGACTCGAATTAATGGTGTATTGTCAATATTTTTAACAGATCGACCTCATCTGATGATTAGCGGCAGCTTGGTATTTCAAGAGCATGAAAGGCTGTGAAATCAGACAAAGTTCCTAGAATTACAAATAATAATCGAATACCAAAGCAAAATTTCGATTAAAGTTGTCCTAATTTACGTTTTTAGCGTCTGATTGAGAATGAATGCGAACAGCGATGACTTCAAATAACAGAAAGAACGATGTCAGTTTTAAGATGGTGATGCACTCAATGGAGCAGTAATTCTGAGGACAATTTTGAAATAAAAAAATGCATACATATACATGTATGACTTATCGTCCTTACCCGTACCTGTGATTTTCTGAGTTTGATACAGGAATATCTTGTTTAGGGCCCGGCGTCACTATGGCGTGGTGCGACAACCCCGGGTGCCCCATGCCCGGGTGGGGCGGGAGCAGACCCGGGGGTGAGAACCGTGCCAGCGGCGAGCTGCTTAGTGACGCCGGGTAACCCCTAGGCAGACCAGCCGACGTGATGGGGTACCCCGGCGGACCATTCCTGAAAACACGCCAAAACATGAGGTGAGACACGAAGCAGATCGGAGAAATATACGTCAGTAAAACACGTGCACGTCGTCACGGGTGATTGACGCAAACTAGTAACGTGGGTATGTCACCTGTTATTGGCGGTGAGGGATGCGGTGTGCTGGGGCCGCCATATTAACAAGACGAGAACATTCGTCAAGCCGCATCAACATTGATTAATAAAGCAGGCAGAAAACTTAATTAAGTAACTACGCAGTCAGTGGGAAACCTTGAATTATCGTACGGTGATTTAAATGCAAAGTTAGTATATAGTATATAGGATCAAGCACATGGGTGGAGCACTTAATACATGTAAGACATATGATTTGATATATATGATAGCTGTCATTGGTATAATGTGTGTGCACGTGACTCTGATTACTGTGACGATGTACAGGTATCCTAATTGGTAAATGATCAAGCGCAGGTAATCTTTACGCTGAAGCCTCCTTTTAACTGGTGAGCTCACCTGGGCTCCACCGAGAGGTTTACAATGTGCTTAACAACGTTAAGTCGGAGGTATCTTTCATTACCTGAGTTGCTGGGAGTGAGATTGATAACTGGTGAGCCTATTAGCTTAAGCTTCACTTAAAACTCGAGGCATACACTCAGTCTGCAACCCGAGCTTACAATATACACGTACTAAGTAGTAAGATGTGAATTTTGCATGCATTATCCTGACATACTTGTGATTATTTTACCCGTGATGATTTATGGGCTTCTGGTGTGTGTTTTTTGTTGCACATATTACACGGGAAATGGTATTAATTCGTGTGTTACACGGAGGAATAGAGCGGAGAGGGGTATGACATAATGAGCGAGTGCTCTTACACCTCGTCTACTTATTGGTTGCATTAACCTTGTCATTCACGTTGAGATTTTAGTGCACAGATGTACAAGTCAACTGTATGGGTAACAACTTGTCTCCGCAGTTTGATATTTTTGTCGGCTGTGGCTCGGTTCCAGTGAGCTGCTGTCGACTGATTCGGGAGCCCCCCCGCTCCTGTTGTTTTTAACTTTGAAAATCCCCTCCCGTATCAAACCGACAGATACCGATCTTTCCGAAGACACTTTATGAAAAACACACACATCGACGAAACGTGCATCGCCCAATCTTGAAAATCATCCGACGAAGTTTTTTCACATAAAATCACTCGGTAATCGTATTACTGTAAATGTTTGCGTAGTTGGTGGGTCAGCGGTGAAAACTCACTGGCGGGAAATGCAACTCTATTTGCGCTAGCAATATACGTCTCAAATATTTGTAAACAGAGCCGGGTGGGGAAGCAAGGTGAGACGTTAACCGTGTTTACTCAATTTAGATAGACTATACCGAGTGTGGATAAACTAATCAGGGCGCTCAAGATCGCCGGCATCTGATATCGGGCCAGGTTTATTTTGAGTTGTACACCTAGGCTGCCTATCTCGCACCACATCTCCCCACCTCTGCCGGGTCGGGCTCGGCTGCATCCCGCGGTTGTTGAAGCTGGTTAAGCCGAGGTGCCGGGAACCAGACGACTGGTCAGGGCAACGAGCAGCTTTTTCTCGCATAACGTCACCCAGATATCGGCCTTACTAACTTTGAATAGATCACCGGTTCGTCCCATACTTGTTTTTATCGATAATGGAAAACAATAAACCACTTTTATATCTCGGACTCTTCAAATGATCTGATAATCAATCTAAAGCTATAAATAATTATAAGTGAAGATCGTTTTGTCTTAGTGCAGCTTAGGTTAATATGTATGTTGACATTACATATTTTTGTTTGCCCAGGTTATGGCAGTGATGTATCTGTAAGTGGTGACTTAATTATATTGTGACATGTATGATCGTAATCTGTGAATTTATAGATATCAGTAATGTGTTCAAGTGCTTTAAATTGTTGACAGATGAAATGACAGTAAGCGCTATTTCACGGGCGATTAGCAGAGAAGACGAGTGAGAGAGGGAGGGACGGATAGACAGAAAAACAGTAACCGCAACGTGTTCATGCCAATTACCTCCCGATAAATCACCAGGACACGCTCAATTTACTCAAGATTACATCACATGTTAGGTGAAATCTCATATCATATCATTAATTAGAATCACTAGAATCACCGCGAGACTTTACGAGAGTTTGAGTGAGTCAGCAGACGACAATCGAAGGTGTCGGAAGATAGCGCGGCAATGGCTAGTGATTTTGATGGCTAACCATGAGCGGGGGCCTTGGCCGAGCGGCGTTTTTTATACCGCGCCGGCACTACATCACGCCTGTTATGATACATAATCATCGAGGATTATTGACTGCGTATGGCGGGCAATGCCTCATGCCATAACTAAGACAGGGAGATAAATTAATATTTGCACATGAGCACATTAAACAGAGAAGTGCCTCATCAAACTGGCATCAGTGATCGCGCTGTGTGACTACTAGTCGCCGAATCAATGAATTCTGTGTGCGGTTCGTGCTAGATAAAAACATCCAAGCACTAATATAGTGATCTCCAATGCGCCGACTAATATCATAAATACCTCGCCAGTGTAACAATGCAGGGGGCTCTTTAGAATACTATCAACGTGCAGGCGGGAACGTTTACGCTGTCGTCTGCTAGAAACGGCGGGGAAGTCATCGATGGTTTCCGCCGTCATATTCACGCCGATTGAAAGTGCTCGGGGAAGCTGGCAGCAAAGCTCAGCGTGTCGTCGGTAGGGGAAGAAAAGGAGGGGGAAGGGGGCGAGGAGGGGATTTACCCAAGCTTAGCCTAATCGCTATAATCACTACATCTCGACGGAAAAGAGCAAACTCTCCCGCTTGCCACTTGACTGACTTTCAGCTCTTGGATTTCGCAGCTCAATATTTACACAGCGCATGACTGGGGTAAGTTAACACCAGGTGAGGAGACAATGAGGCAGGTATCGAATGTTGGAAGTCGTCTCCCTGCACGCCCCAGCGGATGTGACTGGTGTGTCATCAGTAAGCAAGCACAAAAAAGCACCCTCCTCGACCCCTCATGTTGACTAATAGCGCTGCCACAGACGGTTAGAATGTATTCATCTCGTCGTTAAGCAAACCAAACAACGTAGCAACTTCTGACAGGGCTAACCAGTCGTCTGATGCGCAATAAATCTCCGATTCAATTGCCATAACGGGGGTAAAAAGGAGGAGGGGTAGGGGGTAAGGTTGAGCAGGTCGACAAAGGGTGCGACTGACTGGGGGAGTGACCCGGAGAGGAAGACGTATAACCCGCAGGTATTTGTACAGGGCCGCGGCTCAGCCGACAGGGACACGTGCACCGGCCTCGTTACCCGCCCGCCCCGGCCAGACTCAATGTCAATCACTTGTCCAATATTTACATGAACAAGGTGCACGGCAAACCCGACTGTTTAGATAGGCAATGCCGGATTTAATAAGCCATCGGTGAAATTTTCCACGTTCAAATAGAACGGTTAATGATTTTGAAACTCACCTCTCCGGCGGGCAAAGCGTAAAACACATATTGATCAGGTGTTGACTTTAGTCAATATTTGTCACTGGGGCGAGTGAATGGCCAACAAATATAACTTGGACTCGGGTAACTTATAAATGTAAAGCATTAGGGAAATATCAACAAAAAGAGAAAAGTAGAGAATTGTAGAGCTGCGTATGTGTGTGTTGTAGATGTACATGTAATATTACAACCTTAGCAATACATCCAAACTTCCAAACTATAATTATCAGGCTGCAGGTTTATACAGTTTAAGTAAAACATAGAATCACAATTTTATATAGAGAAATAGTTTCATGCTTTACATGTACATCATGTGTGTCAGGTCGTATATATGCAACGTTTCAACTTGTTAATGCACAGGTATGTATTACATGCACATAGACGATCATGGTTGTTTTTTTGTAGACTGAGAAATGTTTTATTACCGTTGCCAAGCTGGGTCTTGTGACATAAGGAAACTGAAATTAAATAAAACAGAAAAGTAGAAAAAGAGGTCACATACTACTTGAACTTTCTAACGGTAGTTAACATAAGTTTTTATTATTGAATATTATCACGTTTTACACCGAAGCGACCCTAACTCGAGTATAAAGCAATGATCTGTATTTGATTGAATTGAACCAGACTTGGGAAATTAACCACAGCCCAGGCGAGAACATCTCACACTTTGTTTAATCGCACTTATTTTTATTCTCCCCAAATCGTTTTTCATACACGAGTGGTTTCACTCATAATTCGCAATCTAAGAAGGCGCGAGCTACCGAATCTTAGGTATGTTGTGTCAGCGGTATAAAAGATGCTTGTCTAACGTTGGAAACTTTGGTGGCTGGTGTTTATTTAAACCTAAAAGGATAGAGTGGGGCCAGTGTATTCTATTTATCACCTGTAGCTAACACCCATCTGGGCAATGTCTTCACCGATCAAATCTGTCACCAATTAGACGCTGTTCAGTAAAGCACGTCCCGGCTTCGATCTCCCACCCTCGACCATGTTTAATATTGCCACCGCCAGCTGTGAACACTCAAAACCTACTTAGGTATTTAAAGTTCGACAGCTATGCCGGGTTAGATGTTATTTTTTCTGATATAACCCTGCGTAGATGAGAGAGAAGCCTTGAAAGTCGGATGAAACGTGAATTTCTTGCGTCAACAAAGGACAGTGTTCGCTACGGGCGCAAAGCTGGCGATAATATATGACACCGAAGATCAGACGGTGTCAAAAGTCTCGATTCATTGCCATGACGACGGGCTTGATTGACATCTACCTGTTCGTCTGCAGAGATGAGGGCAGATGACATACGACTTGATAGGTGAGCTGACGGCTTAATATCAAGTGCTGTACGTTTTTATCAAGATGGATGAAGGCTGATTTTGTTTCAGGTTTTGTCCTCCATCAACGAGATGCAAACAGCCCAGTGATTGTTCGTGTGTGACTGAACAATACACGACTTGTTCCGCCAAAAAATCCCCTACACCAAATGCACATTGTAGTCGTACCATAAGCTTTAGATATCCGTCATAAGTGTGATACAGCATGATGTATACATCACCTTAATATTACTAGAGTAAGACATAACTAGTTGTGATGGAATGTATTATAGCTACGAGTACTTTAACACGAGGATTTACAAGCCATTGACGTAAGCATAACGAGGTATAGACACACTTCCTGGGTTAGCTGCGGTTTGACAACAATCCCTGCAGCCCGCCATTGTGTTCACAGCCCGACCCAGTCCCGGCTTTTTCATCAATGACAATATTGTAATTACCGGCGCGCAGCATATGTCAAAACTGCGTTTTTTAACATTCGATCCCACCCACACGGGGAAGGCTACGGTTGGGGAGGCAGGCGAGTCTAGGCTCCACCAACACTTGGGTAAGTGTGGTGGGAGACGGGAGAGACGTACACATACTTGTATATACACCCTCTCAGTCCCTCACATCCCCGGGCTCCTCGACAGTTTTATCCACGCGGTCCTAACCACCACGTTTTCTTACCGTGCGGCTATTTTTTCTTGGCGAGCCTGTATCTATCTCAAATAATTTGAATAACACCTCATAGACCTATTGAAAAACAATAGTGGCGACGAGATGGGGGATTACGCCGGCGGGGGCTTGCTGGGGAAACGGTGGCCGGATCATGTGTGTAGCGGGCTTTACTACGCTTACACATCAGAGATTCGATACAACTGCCGCCCAATAGAATCGGATTAGTCGCAGACATGCCCTGAATTTTAACCGACTACTCGCTAGCAGCTCGCCACGTTATTCTGGACAGGATCAGGCCCAGGCCTCGCGCCGCGTGTTGGGATACCAGGTAATACTCGGCCCGGAGTTTTTCCCCGGCCGCGTGTGGCTCCAGCTTGGAAAACTCGCGCGACTCGCCCGAGATTGTAACGTGTAAACGTGAAGCCACGCACGCGGCGTGTGTGCGTCCACCCGAATCACCGAATTAAATTTCTAGGAATTGTGAGAGTGATGGTGATTGCGAATAGTTTGTGCCTGGATGGGTGTGAGCTAGCTCGGCTAGAGTCGTGACCCGGGCGACATTCACATGACATCCACGCGGCCTTATTGCTATAACCTTTCATATATGCCACGATATACCGGCTTGATAGATCCCGCGGTTCACAACGGGGCACCAACTGGCTTTTTTATTTATCAAAAATCCCCGGCTTAGGTGGCGTGGATTGATAAAATGTCAGATGCGCCGGCAATTTCTCAGCATTCTAACTGGTGTCCCAGCCCCCGGATCAAACAAGCTGCCCGTCTCATCCTACACGTTTATACAAGTAAACATATAAACGTCGTAAATAGTCAACTAAACACCTACAAGTCGACATGAGATGGTCAGGAGCAACTCAATCATAAGCATTTCC
Organism: Armandia brevis; assembly: GCA_035585475.1. Classification (NCBI taxonomy): domain Eukaryota; kingdom Metazoa; phylum Annelida; class Polychaeta; family Opheliidae; genus Armandia; species Armandia brevis. Next base: position 24,464 of record JAXGGS010148862.1, read on the forward strand.
CGTAAATCCTGGAAAATACTGGTAAATTGTGCGGTATTTCTCGCCACTACCAGTGAGCCGGCAGACACACTTGAGTGTGTGCTGTCTGCTGTGTTAGATCGATGCCTGCTTGTCCTGAGGTGAACGGAGAGACCGGCCAGCTGCCCACCCTAACATCCCGCTCCCCCCGCGAAAATCCGGCCGCCCGACTTTCATCACGGCAAATCTTCATTGTTGAAGACACTTGTCCCGATCTCCTCCGTCCTTCACAATGCGAGCTTAATCCAGCTTATCAGTTGTACAGATTCCCTCACTAGTCCCCGGCACGGCCGGCTCGCCTAACCCGCCCCTGTATCTGACAACAGAGATTGTGAGAGCCATTTAGCCCGGCTAACAGCCAGCTTTCGCCGAGGCTCGCCCGTCTATGGGAGGACACTATCCCACTCAATCACAATTCAATTTGTTCATTACCCGATCCCAGTGCTCATGTCACTATCAATAGCCTGAACCCTGGCACTCGGGCTCGGGCGGGCCGGGCTCGGGTGCCCGTCGGGCTGAGGCTATTACCCGACGATACACATGTCTCTGACAACTCGTCGCCGTGAGGGCTCTATAGATCGGCCATAATAAAGCGAGGCTCGGCCCTCCGACTCTGATCATGTCCTGTTTCTCATTGCTAATTTGCCGGGGAGCGAGTAAGATAGACACTCGGGGACGGCGACAAAGGAAGCCCGGGCGATGAAGATGAAGAGACGGGAGGAGAGAAAACACACACCGAAACGAGTGCGTAATTTGTTAATTGCCATGTTCCACGTATTACGGTGATGACGTTGTTATGAGTTACTCAAGTAGGGGTACACGGTATGTGTTGAGCTGCTGCTGAGGAGGGGGCCGGTTACCTAGATACGAGCCATCAGGTGCGCCTCTTACAGCATCAGGCATCAGCATCTCGGGGGCAGAGTCGGAGCTCGAGGTGGATGCGGGAGGAGGAAGCAGCAATTACGCAGCCTGTTCTCACGTAAGATATATGACAGCGTCGGTAAGATGAAGCTGCATGTACCAATTTGCCTGCCAAAATCTTTCCACCATCCGATATAAAGCCGCACAATTAAGCGATAATGCTGCTAACATGATGCAACGGCAACATATGCGCCTGTTTTTCACGTTTTTGATCCTTATCAGGTGCTAGAGACGGGACTTTGAGTCGGCTTGTAGATAAATTAACTGGAATTCTTCTCATCCTCATCGGATCATTCCGCGAGTCCTACATTAGCTCATAGATTACCTAAAGCCTCGTCGGCACCCCGCGATAACAAACTGTTACCCGAGCGGCGTGCTTCGCACAAAAAATCACCAGCGAATTTCGCCAACCTTCTCGGCGGTGATATTTCACGGCAAGAGAAGATATCACGTTTTCCACATCTCGCCGGCGCTGAGAGAGCAGTACTTAGAACACCTGAACGCAGATAACACGATAAGTCGAGAGTTGCGTGGCCGTCAACTCTCGAGTCTCCCCCCTCTCCTCTCGCCCTGCTTGGTTCCCATTACAGAGTTACACGGCATGAATCGCAGGACGCGAAAAGAAACCTACAAGCCGGCGGAGAGACACGCTGAGATAAAGAATGATCCCCGTATCTCGTTTAACGCCACGCATCCGATGGCAAGCGGCTCGAGTTAGAAATCAGGCGAAGAATTCGGATAAAAAGCTAGCGTAAAAAGTGGTAAGAATTAACTCGGGTGTATCATAACTTGCGGGTGATTTCTAGCTCCACTGGACATTAGCACATGCGCTGCGCCACCTGTCACTCTCAAATCAAATTCCTCTTCTCGGGAGTCCCGCGACTCGGGCCGCGGCTCAAATCCGAGTGACAATGATTGACAATCACCTGTTTTCATCTCCTTCCAGCACACCGAGCTATTACCGCGAGGAAACGCCTCAGAAGCGGCCATCACAGACCGGGCGGGCTCGGGCACAAAACCGCCCGGGCCCGGGTCAAGTTTACAAATCAGACACCGCTCATTTGTGACAATTTCGCTCGGCGCGGGGACCTCAAAAGGGAGGGGTCAGACGGATGACATCTTACAGATGGTTTCCTTAATAACAGCACCGAATCAGAGGTGTTCTCTCTGTAGTTATCCATTATCAGACACGCGTCTTTGTTTCTGCCATTATAATGGCCAACCCTAGACTTGTGTTATCTCATATTATCGCCACTCGCCGGTGATGCGCTGGGCTCGAGTTAATAATTACATCGGATCTGACTAGGGCTGATGACAGAGCTGAGTAAGACATCACTCAGTAATTAGCCGCGCTGTCTCGCGCCCGCAAACTATTATACACCCATTAAGGTAATCTTACCTTGGTGAACGCGGTAAGAGCCAAGATTATGCCATATCTGGGTTTTAGATTCAGGTCATTTATAATACAATGTAGGAGGCAGGTCTGTTTTAAGTCTGGGTTTATCTTGTTGTGATTAAATAATGTAGAGTTTTAAGAACGGTTTTTGAGTTTTTATGATAGATGAGTGAGCTAGGGTATACGATAGATATTGAAACTAAATGGTAACTACGAATACACGGTCTTCCAACCTATATAACAGTCTTCCAATTTCACATATAGTTTACGCGGCCCAAATCTATTACACGTTACATCGAGCTCCCTCTAATATCGCAACCTAAGAGCTAACACTGACACTTTTACTTCTATGTTTTGTGAACAGTAAGCATGTTGTGAGCACGCGAAGACATTAAAAAATAGTACATGTATTTAGGTGCGAACGTTTGAAATCTACCGCCGTACAATAATATTTAATAAGAATATCACGACTTACCATTGCACTTCTGGACTATATAACGGATGTGGGAACTGGCCTGGCGGGGGTGGAATATACATGGGATGCCGGGGTAACCCTGTAATAAAAATTAAACAAATATATTATCATCTTGTGATTTCATATTTCACACATTTATACACAAAATAGAGGACAAGAACAACAAAAACAGTCGCACATTCGTTATCGTGAAATACTATCTAAAGATCAGTGAACAATTCTAAACAATCAGTGGTTTCTTCCCATTGAGACCGAGGGAGAAATGTATATGTTGTATGTAAACAATATAGTATATGTGTAAAAGTAAAGGACTCTGATCAACTCTCGTTCTGTTCGAGTTTTCCGACGTAAAAAGCAATGAATTCCCGTGTTAGGAGATTTGTGATTTGACTCTCTTTTGTTGCCAGTCACTAATACAGGTACAATGACAAGGCGTCTTTGTATAATTTACTAAAGTAAGGAGTTCTCTCACAAGTACTGTGGATCGTGACTTCGCAGTCTTTATTAATTAGGCCCCTGAAGAGCGGCTCTCAACTGTACACGTTACTATTTATTAAAACTCCTGAAAGGAAACGTTCACATTTCCCTAGAATTTAGCGTGAAAGATGAATTTTGGTTATTGTTGTCTGCAGGTCGTTGCACTAGAAAAAGGAAATAAAATGGGTTTATTGTGACGAAGTAAGGCAATTAGGAGCATCTCCAAACTCGCTTCTTAAAATTGGATCTGCCAAGTTTATGTTACTATGGGCGTTGAAACAAATATAAATGTCGCATTTTCATTACGTTTTAACAATAGGCAATATCTCGACATTTAGTGTGACACATTACTGATATTTGGCACATTTTATGAAGTATTGAATGAGCTATAAAACAAGACGTATGGTTTGATTTTCCGTCTAGATCTTCATTTATATTCACGTGTCAATTGGAACACTTTTATCATGGAGGAGCGAACCTGTCGCGCTCTCCCTTTAGATAAATCTGCAGCAGCGCCCCCACCGGTCCTCATCAGCCACCCCGAGAAGTTATTATCACAAAATAAAGCGTGCGATTTAAATAGGCCAGACTCTCGGCCGCGCCGGCGAGTCGCCGACTGAGAAGCAGTTGTCCATTCCGCCCGAGGGCTTCATTCACTTTGTCATGATAGGAGAATCCCCGGCGGCGTCACTACGCTGTTTTACGTGTAACAATTGAAACTGGCTAGCATCGCCGCTGAGTGCCTGGTCATTATACCCGCCCGGACAATACTTGGCACTTCTCGGCATTGAAATTAATGCTCAATAGCCTTACACGCATTAATATGCGGAAAACATTGTGCGAGTATGCCGCACGCCGATGAATGACGAGTGGACAGATTGCTAATGTCAACAGAGAAAATTGATCAAGACAACTTCACTGCGGCTTGATAACAGACTGTTGTATTCAATTAGCGAGCCGAGCTTTAAGACTTAAAAATGAAAAAAAAATTGTATTGAAAACAGATCCACAGACTAGCGTCTAGTTATTATTCTACATATTTTCATGTTAAAATTTGAGTTAAGATATTCCGATGACCTACTTGGCAGCTTAAAGCGAACTTAATAAATCAGAGAAACCAATGTAATCCCAAGTGTATAATTAACACCACACGTAATCGTACTTTTCACGATTCAATAATAAATACATATCATTAGTTCAAATGGATTCCTTTCGAGAATACAACAGATAAAATTAATCAACTGTTAATATATCATACAATTTATGAAATCTAACTCAATAAAAGAGGATGTGTCAGGTAATGAAACGGGCCCGCATTATTCGTGATCGTCATATAAAAGGCGCATATCGTTTTACTTAAAAATTAATTGAAGATTGAAGGTTAGGTAGCGCTTCTACATCTATCGTATTTCCAGTTTTACAGTCAATTGTACACCACGAGAAATGCAATTGTGATATCAGTTTTGATTTTGACACTTGACTGACATATGAAGTGTGGACATTTAGCACCACGTTTTTATATGATAAATAACACCAACTGGTTTTCAGTTGACGTCAGCGATTTCTCTAGTTTTCATTTGAAAGCGGAGATTCGTCGAAAAAAAGTAGGCGACACTTGAAATAAAATAAAGACGTGCCAGACATTTTTTACGAATGTCCGGCCAAAGTCCAAAGTGTCAGTGACTTACCTCCGATTACAGCTGGTGTAGGTTCTCGCGATCTATCGTCTCGCTTTTAAGAAAGTTTGAAATTAAACAATTAAGTTTCGCCTTACCATCACTGCCACCGGAACAACTCTCGTCGTATTCCTGCACAGGGGCTGCTTGATACTCGTCGTAGCCTTGGTAACCAGACGCGTTGCTGTGCTGCATGTTTACTCGAGCGCTGTCACAGGTGAAATGTTGTCCCTCCGATATCTCAACGGACTGAGCTCCTACAACTTTTACTCTTGAGGCTATACTGTAATTAACTTCTCAAAGACGGGTTACCTGCCGCCAAGCTGACTTTAATGTGTGTTCGCTGCACAAAGGGATCGTCAGGATTTAATTTAGTCCATCCTTCCTGGCTGGGCCAGCAGCATCAAAAGTGAAAGGCCCATGAGGAAATAACAGTGTAGGCTATCATTAGTGGTGCACCTTGCGTTGGGACCACATCAACGGAATTAATTGCTCATCCAATCCCGTGATGAGCGAGGATCAAAGGGAGCGCGCCCCGCATTAGTGTCCTCTGATGTGATCACAGCCCCAGCCTCACTCCCGCTCCCAGTCTCCTCCTCCTCGTCAGCCTCCAGTAGCCGTCGGCGGCACAGCAACCTTCCTACCTGTCTCCCACCGTCTCTCCCGTCTCCCCGATCCGTCTCCGCTAAACCCCGTACGTCCTCCGGATCACTCAGCGCTCAAAGTTCCTAAAGACTCCTCCATCAAGCCTTTAAAGACTTGAAAGGCGGCGTTTTTTAGCTGGAGGTAGGCTTATAAAGGAGATAAGCAAGTGTGCCGCTGCCTGGTTCGGGGCTGTCGGTGGCGCAAGTGGAGCTCCACCCCTCTCTCTCCTGTCACGGTGACGACGACTGACTACAATTACAAATGCTTCCTAATCTTTTAATGTCACCCGCCCCGCCTCTCATCCAGCGAATATATCTCCGCTTTCAAAGGCTTGCCAACCAATTTGCATACCCGACACCCTCGCCGAGATTATCCACTCCCACCTGAAGTCTGCCTCTCATCTCGGAAGACACAAGGAGGGCCCTTTGACGCCACCTGTGTCAAGACCATATATGTCCTTTTGATTCCACAAATCTCGCCTCTTCTGTGCGGTTCAAAGCAGATACTGTGAATAGCCCTCGATCCACTTGGTGGATGCTGGCGAGGAGGCTGCCGCCACTAAACCTGTGTATATCATCCCCACCCTTCAAAGACAATAAATACGAGCTCTAAAGGAGCGCTCAAAGACGCCAAACTCAACAGGCAACCCCGCTTCAGGCATAATTACCCTTTCTTTCATTCACCTTATTCTTTTAATTTAAAACGACAAAGGGGCGCTCTTAGATTTTACATGAGCTGATGAGTAAATTAGCAGCCAATGCGCCCCATCAAAGACGTAAGAATCATGGGAAGAGAAGGTTCTGTGCTCACTTGACTAGTGGTAAAATAGCGAGCAGCTCAGATCCTTTTTTGTGAAAGACATCGCACTCTAAGTAGCTTTATCCATTTAAAGATAAAAGGTGATCAAACGGCCCACAGGTGATGAGTCGAGATTATAAGGAACTAATCACAGCAAGAGGGCCGCCTTTGTTTCCCACCTAAGTTAGCTGGATGTTTTCAAGGATGCTGCTCTCGTGCCCTTCATCATCGCGGGGTTCGTATTTAATCAACAGGAAACCCAGCTTCATATTTAAGGTCACCGGCGCTGACAGATTGCTGACCCAGGCGGTGGACATGAAGAGATTGAGCAATCGACCACGCCCCCGGCCATCTATCAAAATCTGTGTCGGCGAGCGGACCCAGCTATCTGTCCATCCCGGCACAGAATCACCTATTAGGTGGCAATCCACCGTTATCCAAGTCGTAGACGGACGACCAGAGATGAATCTTTCAAGCTCGCCTTATGGCCATTTATAGACATGCGAAACTCGGATCATCCCCACCAGACGGATGATGATTGGCGCCTTAATGAGCGGTACGCCCTGTGCCCTGTCATTAGCTGGCTTTCTAATGAGCGCTGACGACGTGTCTTTGTTTCTCCTCGGAGAGCCTCCTCCTCCTCCCCATCTCCGCATATACGTGTGGTCGTCATCGCCGCGTCACAGCCGAGGCTCTGGTGGTGACTGGTGGATCCCGGCGTTACGAGATGATCCCCGATCTCCGGTAGCTTGGATCCCATTACCGCGCGCGCAGCGACGTCGAGATCAAGGGAATCAATGATTAAGATCAAAGGGAGGGATCAAAGAGCTGCGAGCTATCACGAAAGAGCACTCACTTTCCATCAGGCGGAGCAAGCTGGGGCCGGGTCACTGCCTAGTTTATAGTCAGGCTGTGCCATACTCTATTCGAGGAAACCATGGTGACGATGTATGAGTAAAACCAGAACAAAGCAGGCAAAATAAGCGATATGACAATGTCGTAAATGACCAGATCATTCCATTTACAGTCATTAGGAGTAAATTAGACGGTATTTTAATGTTGACAATAACAACGTGGTGTTGCCGGCGAGGAAGCATCGTTTAGTGTGGGCTGCCGATGCCGACATGAAAGCGGTTTGAGTCTGATTGGTTGACAACAGGGTGTTGAGTTACTAGAGCAGCCCATCTCGCATCTTCCTCCGCTCCTATTGTCTTCGGTCTCGACTCGTAATGATGGCAACTGTCGATTCTGAAATTACTTGATTATCTAGGATCAAAGAAACCTACCTTTCATTTCTGGTTTACACTCCCGATGGCAGCGCGGAAACAATATTCTCCGCCTGGCCTGGATTTTTCCTTACCAGGAGCAAATATGCTTTCACCTACCTTGAGTAAAACCGAGTGAGCTATTGTGTATTTAAGACGTCACATCTTTTTAAGTGATACCTTGAGTGGTTTCTTCTCCTCCAATATTTAAATGACGATCAAGCATCTCAGCATATCGTGACCTAAATACATTGTGCATTCCGAATGCCTACTTCCAACACACAATTATTACCGTAAATACTTAACCGTTTATACGGAGATAACAAGCTTAATAAAAGAAGGGTATATACCTGTTTTTGGGTCTATATATACAGAAGGTATGCCCTGGTGAGCGGGGGGAGGACTAGCCAAGTTTTCATGATTATACCCAAACCAAAACGCGGGTGGATGCTGCTTTAAACCGGGCTGTAAAAGAGAAAAAACAAAGCACATAAGCAACGGAGAAACGTTACACCATAATTAAGTCGAGGCAATTGAGTGATGTTAATAACAATAAGCTTGAAAATGTCAGGCGTTTCATTAAGGATTTAAATTACACAAAACTGTGGCTTTATTAATTTCAATAGCTCGCGCACATTTCTAAGGTTTCTGAGGCAATTCATTGAGTCACACGTGCTGTAAGAACGCCATTGGCTAGGAGTAAGATTTTTACATCTGATTCGAGATTTGCGCTTAATGCTGGTGAGATGATTGGGTCTTATTGTCTTTTCCTTCTAATCCGTCTTTGAAGAGCGCTAATTTTTTAGTGATCAAAGGATTTGCTGGTCGAGTAGCTGGTCTCAAGATAATGAGAGAAGCGAGGCACCTATCACGTCGTATTAATTTAGCCTGACTTAAGGTAATCTGCAGAAAAGGACCCCGTAATCCCGGGGACCGCTTCATTTGCAGAGGTCTGCCGAGAGGGGAGAAATCATTAGGAAATCCCCTGCAAGAGCCGAGCATCTGTAATTACAAAATTCTCCCGTTCACACAAAACCTTCAAGTGGCAATAGGCTAACGCTGTCGCTAATATTCGCCGAAATCACTCGGCTGATATTTTAATCAGAACAACTGGCGTGGACGTAATTTCTGTCAATAATGCTCATCTCTCCGGCGAGACATGGCGCAGTCGTTCGAGTGACCTAATTTGAGTGGAGAGATGAATCTTCAGCGATCACCACGCGCGGAACACACTCAGATAGACGTGTTTTTTAACGCCCCTGATAATGTTGAAATCTGAGAAAATGTTAGCCGAAATCTTACAGGCGCCGCTGGCAACAGCTCAAATATTTAGCTAGGCATTTTACAAGGGTGATTTTTCATAATTCATCATTTTCACACCACTAATATATGTATTTACCAGGCTTTTTGCCGGCGAGATCAAAGGAACTCAGATTGAGATATCGTAACCCGGCCGGGATCCACGGTACCTAACAATGCCACGCCAACAAATACGAGATATCCAACTAGGAAACCGGTTTAAAATACATAAGCAACATTGGTAGAATAGAAAAGCTGAAATTGCAATCTCTGTATCACCTCTGCAGGTTAAAGATTACTAGATGTTGGAGAAAAAATCAAAGTGGAAACGGGAGCCCTCTGATATGCATTAGGAAGATCAAAGGAAGCCGGCAGGCTGGCGCGGCCCAGGGAGCATCTACTGTCATCAATTTTATACAGGGCCCAGCTTACAGTGCTGACAGCTTTTTTATCCAAGCCCACAAGTTTCCATTAATCCAGCAGTCCTAGAAATGTAAACTTCACCTTCTTCAGCGAATGCTTCGCCGACAAAATTATTTGCCCACTATTAAAATGCACAGCCCCCTATTGATTATTCGTACTAGTTGAAACGTGACATCACAACAAGAAGGCGGCAAGCTGGGAAACAGAAGTTCTCTTTTCAACTAGAACCAAATAAAAAATTGATGCTGTTTACAAGAGAAAAAGAAATAAATTTTGTGCATTATCCTTGCATCCAGATGGTCCACGCCCGGACAACAGCCCCTAGGCCAGTTTGTATAGGCACAGTGGGGACCCTGCAGTCCCCCTCTAAATATCCTTTGTAACTGGTGAGAGGAATTTTTCTCAGCAAGAGGTAAAATTCAATAAATTTCAGGGTGGCTGGTCAGACTAATGATATCTGCATCATGCCGGCTTTGTTGCGGAGTTAATGAACGGCAGCAATTGTCGGTTATTTTTTATCAACCCACAGCAGGTGGCGTTAGTGAGCAGTGTTAGGGGCTTGACCCCTGACCTCCACCCCATTTCTCTGGCAGTGGTGGTGGCTGTTGTCGCCCTGTTTAACCCCCGGGCTATGTTCACCGAAACAAAGTGCCCCGGTGTTCTGCTCTGACTTCAAATGTGCTTGCACAATATGCTGCGAAATCCGAGCCCCTTTGATGTCGGAGCCAGGATTCTCTGGGAGCATGGAGATAATTCAGAATAGATGAGCCCCTTGTCTCCCCCTCGCGAGGTACCCCGGCCAGTGCGGGCTCACGCCGAAACACCCTCCTCCCCCCGTGCGCGGAGAGAATTGTGGACGAAACCTGCCAGAAATTTACTCTTTCGATTATGGCATAAACAAAATATGTTTACTTTGTCTGTGGTCGCTTCTTCTGTAGCTTTGATAGAGGTGTGAGTGGCCGCGGCTAAATTTACACGCACCAACACCGCAAAGAATGGCTGCCACCGCTAGCATTGTTCAAATAATAGCAACAAATATTCAGGGGGTCACTAAAGAGAAAATCACAGCAGCCTGTTGTGAGCCTCAATGCCTTAACACCTCCTCGTGGCACGTTCGCTAGAAATGACGCAACGTTACTGTCAATAAAAGCGCCTCCTTAGCAACGATAAGAAAATCGCTATTAGCTTATCATATTAATCAGGATCTATCAGACGTTGCCTGAAAGTTTAGAGTATTGGGTAATAGATGGGAGGAGAGGAGTGGGGTTTCAGCCGTAACTCACCCGCTACAGCATCCACAACCATCAGCAGCGGCAGCCGGTCGCACGTCAGATTTATAACGGCAATATTGACTGCTTTAAATATTTGATAAGTGAAATAAAATATGCACGACGACAAATCAATAAGGCTAATGCGAGACAAATTACCAATGGCTGGAAAGGTGTGCATGATGAAAAGAACAAAGGCGATCATCAAATGCTTCATTTGGCCATAAAGGAGCACTCACGGCAGGTAAAAATCAAGTGGCTAGGCACCTGACTATTAGGCTCGGCATGATTTTCATGTTTCCTTGTTTGCCGATGATGTCCATTAGCCAAAGATTGGGATTTAATAAATTTATCTGACCTTGTCTCAGTAGGGACAAATAGAGCAACACTCACGAATTTCATATCGTGATTCACAAGGAAATTAAATAATTGTCAATATCTCAAGTTTAAATCAGACTAAAATTCAGTTCTCATCATATAAGAAGGAAATGTAATTGAACCATCAATTAGCTGTTATCTTCATCATCAAGTTCGTGCATTCTGCGCGCCGAGCTGTCAGTGTGCACAATTGTCAAATTAATTCTAACCTAAAAATCCAGCCGTCAGGGAGGCAATGACCAACCTGCGGTTTATTTAAGCTTGTCGGCGCCTTTTGATCATGATTCGACTAGGAATACGCCATACATATTCCACCTGGTTAATATTACCGCATAGCTGAGGAATTGTGGGGCTAGAAAACAACTCTACATGGGAATTTCACAATCATGTGTTGTACAAATCTAGGGGAATAAAAGCACGTGTTACCCGCCCGAGCAGAAATCAATATCTCCTCCCGTGCTTTTTGTAATCCAGCCCCACACCGGCGCATTCCGCTCTTGATAAAGATAAAATAACAGCGCCGAGAATTCATCCACGACGTTTCCGGCTTAGTAGTAACAAGGCATGAAAATCGTCAAAGACGTGCCATTAAAACGGCATGTATTCGAACAAGTCAGCCGGGCAGTTACATTTGTTATCCTGGCGATGTCTTATTGTGCGGTTGTGTACGGAAAAATTATGTACATAATTAGTAAGCTAACGAGGGTATGAACGCCACTGTATAAATGACTCGAGTCAGGTCTGTGAATGGAGCGCTTGTGATTTACTTTCGACGACTTCTCAAACTGTCGTCCATTTTGCCGAGCTGGTCAAGCATGGCACATTATGGCCTTCCCGTTTGTCTCCTGGCAACTGCCTCTTTATAGATGGCTCGGTGAATGAACGGTGATTGAATCTAATGGTTCAATGCCAATCAGCTCTGATCAGTATCCTCGTCACATTCGTCTAGTCGGGCACCATACACCCGCCCATTCACTAAAACCACTAGGTTAACTCATTCACCCAGTTCTCTTTAAGCTCTCACAGTCGACCGATCGGTTGCTGAGGCTGCGACTGAAGAGCGCTCTTAAGCCTGGTCACTGATGCTAACCGAAAAGTACACGCTAATCTTTTGATGATTCATCTCTGTTGTCTGTTGATAAAAAACCTAACATCTCCATCAATGACTAATTGATACACGCTGGAGAAGTTATGCAGCGCTGTGATTACCGATACGATCGTGCCACCTCGGCTCGTAAGCTATCGAAGAATGAGTATTTAAAAGGTGATGGATAAAGCCTGGTTACCATAGCAAACCAAACCAAACCAAACCACCTCAGGCATGATGCGAAGCTGGGGAGGCTGGGAAGTCGTACGAGTCTATATCAAACCGTTCAGACAGCTTGATATTTTGTCTCCCTCCCCGGCTCCCAACTTCGTGTATTACAAGTTGTCAAGTAAACGTCTGTAAGCCTAGCAAGGTTCGCTCCTGTGTGGCCCAACGTCTTCCCTTTCAAAATACACAGCGATCTGACTTTATTTTTGGTGGGCCACTGTCTTCTCACCTCGCCAGCTAGAGATACAGTAAACCATCGTCCGGCTAGAACAACTATCAGCCTCTATCTACCATCACCAGCGCTCAATCTGTAAACTGATGGAAATCTGAGTCTGGAAAAAGTAAATTTAACAGCCAGGCCTCTGCGAAGAGAATTGGATTCGCAGTTCGTCAGACTGACTATTGGAATAACAATCTCTCTCTCTGCATCTGTGATCTTTCTCACTTACTATATGTGAATGATGAGGCGAGTGATATCTCGTCTCATACACACACAAACTGCGCAATGGTGTCACTGTCCTGTATGTAGTGCGTTTCTTTCTAAGTTGTTATATATTTGAGCAGAGGCATGACTGCAGAGTAGGTGTGTGTGTGTTGGTACCTGCTGGCTCAGTACACAATGTCTCAGTGGACGGTTGCTGAAACTGGGCATATATCACCGCAGCCTTCTGTGAAATTCACTGATTGAGCAAGCCCACATCACTACAAAGACAACGGCGTAAAATTTACTGGCCAATTAACTCACTAAACAAACTGAGCATTACATACATGAACTTTGCCAGATTTGTTTACCATCAGCGTATACATCAGAGCTCTTAGTCCATCGTGGAAAGCAAACAATCACCAAGACCCTCATTATCAAGACACGAGAAAAGCTAATATGTCTACTTTCTTTGTGGTTTTTATACCAAGTTCCTACACTTGGGAAGTTACAAAGGCAATTTAATTTCATGACTAATGTGGGCAATTTAACAATCAGGTTAAATATAATCGAGTGCGTATTTTATCGCGTATCAAAGCATTAAGTCAGAAAGCCAGCTGACAAGCAGTACGTCCAGAAGTCGTTGTAATATTACGCATGCTCCTTTTTGAATTAGTACCCCCATTTCGCACAAGGCTCGCCCGCTGGCTCAAAGTTCTTTTAAAACAATTAATGCAGTGATGTTCGATGCCTACTGTGAGACAGACATTGCTCTTGTCACCCCGCCTGGCCCCGTGAGCAGGCGAGCGGAGGAGAAATGAATTTCTGAAATGCTCAATCAGCCATCAATCACCTGCGAGTCGAGCAGGGAGCACATAGTAACGGCGGGTCCCCCCAGGGCCGGCGGGTGGGGAGAGGCACACAACAAAGGCGAGCATTTCCGACGGGGTGACTCCCGCTGACACCCCCAGCTCAACCCCGGGCTGCCCTCTACCCTTCACACCCCTCAGCCTCTCACATTCCTCGAGCAAGCCGCCCGGGCTTTTGACAGGCCGAGACCGAGTAAAAATTTCATCTTCATCCCGGGGACGAAAGATGATCCCCCGACTATTGTACACCTAACACCTTCTCCCCACACCTCAGCCCTGCTGATGGGTGGAGTCAAGGGGGTGGCGAGCAAAGGCTGACTCACATTTATTGCTTAATATTCGTCATATCTGTCACGGGCTTTAAAGTGTCAAAGGCGGCAATAACCCTGAAAAGATATTTGGATGGTAATGATGACATGTCCACCGTATATATACATATAACCCGGTGGATGTTCACACATCAAAAAGCGTGCCTCTGGACTGCCACCGCTTCAAAGACACCAAGTCATCATTCAAGATGCTAACTTTTCTACCTCGCGTCGCCGTGATCAGAGAGTTCGTGCCTTGAGATAATTGCAATCGCAACTACAGAGGTTGGGTCATGGACGTACGGATTGCGCTCGTGATTAACGTTAGTAATCTCTCACGCTGACAGGCTTACTTCGCTGTTGAACTTTTAACGTCAAGCTTCAGCGTCCGAGCAGGCCCGAGTAACTGCATCCCTTTTGATTTCTTGTCACACGCCCGCGTTTTTTCACATCTCCCCGTGATGGTGGAAGAAAAGCCGGCGTCACCCCAGACAAATAGTATAAAGTTGACTCGCATCAAAAGCCAATTCCTTCCCAGCCTGCCAGAAGACGGTGACAGGAGCGGACGGGGAGAGAAAATACAGAGGGGGATTGACAGTCGATGTCCGTCCCTGGCTGAGCTTAGAGGGACACGGGCCAGGCAAAACACCTGTTCTTATCAAACTATAATCATAATACTCTGACAATCGAGTGAAGCTGCTCTTTTCTAGCTGCCAACTGCATGAGCCGCATTTCCCTGACAGCAAAGAAGGAATGTAGCGGGTAGGAGACCCGCCTGACACTGGGAAATGGAATATCAAAGACATTTCCACAATACTCCTTCGTGCCACAACACCAGTAGCCAAGGGAAATTAATTAATACTGCGTACAAGTAATGTCAAATTCACCAAGATACGAATGAATCTAGTATTGACTCAACGACGTGGCTCGTAGCGTGGCGAGCGGGAATGAGCAGATCCTCGAGGTGCTCAACAATTGCCATAGAAACTGCCGCATCTTCAGACCGGCACACATTGATCACTCCAATTCAAGAAAAGAAACTATAAAATAAGAATTGCTCTACTGTGTCGAACAGAAAAATGGGATCGAGCTGAGTTCCTGGAAATTGAGCTTAGCATCCTCGCCCTTGATATTGAGGAAGAAGTGACCACCCCACCCAGGGAGCCCGTGTAACCGGAAGATCTGATGATATCCCAAGGGCCAACAGAACTTGATCTGCCTCCGCTCAAGTGCCTCAGCAAAGTGCTACCGGGTCGTCATGGCAACGTACTAAAAGCTAAACTGGCGGAGATTTTTCCAATATTGTCCACTTGTTCTGGACAAGCTGATATTTTCATTTACAGCCGATTTTATGCCGAATAGAACGTCGGAGCGATGGAAAAGCTCTCCGGACAAGGAGCAATATCCCTGGGAATAAAGATAGGAGCTGGCTGCTCGCTTCCTTATTGCTGCCGCATCTGCAGCGATGTTTGCTCGCCATAGAAAGTAACAAAACCTGAGGAAAAGGGCCAATAAAGATAAGAATGCCGATCGCTCGCACAGCTCGTCTGATATTATTCTGGGATAACAATGCTTTACGTGGTTTGTATTACTCCCGCCATTCTATTCCCAATTCTTTTAGGCCAATAAAGCAGAATTGAGCGGGTGATGTGAGGCAGGGATTACTCCATCAGTGGCCATGTCAATAACTCCCCGGGGGGATCAAATACCAATGTTTGGTTATCAATATGGTTAGATAGGGTCTATTGGGACTATTGGCGCGCACAGGCACTTCCCTAACCAGCACCTGCTTGCCTTTAAAATAAATCCCCATCTTGGCACCTCGGTGCGCCCGAGCCCTGATCTTTTCCCGGCTCCTCACGATACACGAGGGGGCCCGAGAGATGCTCGGTACCTCCGGCTTCCCGGGCCGGAAAACACCCTCATCGTGCACGGGGGCAAACCTGTGTGTGTAAACACCGGGGACTCTTGCTGAGATTCCCCTCTAAGGCCGGCGCACACACCCCCGTCCCATGTGCGAGGCAGACGTTTCGGGGAGCTTGCTTTCATTTCCTATTAGCTTCAGCTCCATATCCCACCACTGAGCGGCGTTCTGTCTCCCGTGAGAGCCGCCGTGTGTTTTGATTTCATCCCCCCGATTCCCTGCACTTCCCCTTTATATTTACATCAGGCAATAACAGCTGTTATGCCATTAATTACCCATTACGGCCACTTTAGTTGCATAATGTCTCTAACGGCCATTAAAATGAGACAATGGCCGGGATTGGACGAAGCTATGGTAACCGAGCCGACGCCACTGACCCATTGGTCAATTCAAATTTCAACCGGCGAGGTCAATGTAAACAAGCCCGTGATTCTGATGCTAATCAGCTCCGGTCAAATGGCTACATGACGGCGGCGAAACTGGAGGAGAATACAAACAAGTAAATCCCCATCAAGTGGGTGAAATTCGCCGATCAAACACGAGGCTATTATGCGCGGGCGCTGATCGGTCGGCAGGGCAAAGACGAGTGCTGCTCTGTCCGCTTGATGTGTGGACAGAGGAGAGGCGAGTCGGGGGATTGGCGACTGGTCAAGGACCGGTGGCCGGTGACGCGGGTGGAGAGGTGTCGGGTGACCCGGGTTAATGCCGGGGCACGCCTTCCCCTGACACGGCGAGCCCCCGCGCTCACCTCACCCACCCGGGAACATATTGTCGGTCTCGGCCGGCAGACCGGTAACTAGCCCGGTAATAACTATGCACAGAAATGTCAGGTGTCGCCCGTATTGTCTGCACGTGAAAACCGAGACACCACTCACAGGTGATAGCCTCCCTCTATTGTAATCCAATTATCTTTCATCTCGAAAATCATTTCACTCTCGTGAGTCCTGTCCCATCCAGGCCTCGTCCAGCTGATGTAGTCGCCCGCAGACATGGTTTATTTATATTCGGTATCTTATTATTAATAACTCACGTGTAACCATACACCTTATCATCACGTCCACCTTTAAGCGGCAAGACGCTGGATGCTGATAGAACGATGCCAACACGTGTCACCTACAAGTGGACGTCGCGTACTCGGCGATTTATGCGGCCGCTTTCATCCTGCATTGTTTCACACCTAGAGGTGACGCTGATAGTGACAACAAACAGTGAGAACTTGTCATCTGTGCTGCTTAACCTGGATGACCGTGACAAAAAACATAATCGCCAGGGCATCACCGAACCAAGTGCACACCCCGGGCTATCAGCGATAAAACGTGATGAGACTCGAGAATTAGCTCTGTTTACATGGTTAATATTAATAATATTGTTAACTATGTGAAACTGTCACCCCCACCAGATTCTTGAACTTTATCTCGGTGGTTAACATCACACCGAGTGGGCTGAAGAGCAGAGACGCAGGACAGCGACAAATCGCTGGAAAACAATAACTTTGTTCCCGATGGGGTTACGCGTTGACTCAGCGCGCGCAGGTCACCAACCGGCGTGTGATTGATACCGAAAACTTGGCCCCTGAGCAAAACTCGTATTAACAATCATTACCTAAATCAATGGCGGGCGAGCGGACATTTTCCGCTACATTAAAATGATTATGAGTAATGAATTCTGCGCCTGTTATTACTTCATACTCGCGCCGGCCGCCTGTAATTTGGGGCGAATCGGAGTCGGGTAATTACAGAACGCAGGCCGCCAGCGAGGGGGATTCTCCCCTGACTTTTCTTGTAAAAGGTCCTTGTTAATTAATACAGCCGTACATCAAGGGGATGTCAATTAGGGGTTAAAGCGCGTATTGTCAACCCTCCCCCAAGGCTCACCTCTCTCCTCTTGTCAACTTCGGGGCTACTTAGTCAACATGATGTAACTAATGATGACACGGGAGTAAATCTCACCGCGGCCGGAGAAACGGGAGGGGGTTTCTACCGGGAATTTTACCCGCCGGTAATGAACGGCGTCAGATTTAAGGTATTGTCTCCTCGATAAAAAACGCATAAAAAGGGCGGTGATTTTTACTACCGGGTCATCAGTCAGTGGCGCAGCGCGACAAAACTGTCTCCTCACTCAATATGTTTTTCCCGTGTCGCTTTTAAATGAGACGATGAGGTAAAATTAATTAGGATTTTAGCATGGCGGCCGAGGCTAGCGTTGTTATCAGCATTCAGCTGTCGATCAGAGCGCTAGCCAGTTGACAGCAGAGTGATTTGCTCTGCGTTAAATGATTCCCTCGCTGATCTCCGACAATAATCCTGCTCACAAAGCCGAACTCGACACATCCAAAACTCTCAGGCCCCCGACCCGGCTTTTCTTTGAGCACTCAACCAATTATTTGGGATTGCCTTGCCCCATGACCAGATAAAATTTTCATCGGGATGATAAAGTGATCGTAGCCCCCCTCGTCGGGACCGCGGAACGGTAAACCATCGTCCGGAGACAAATCTATTTGCCGGTTATCGGCCACCGCTCTCCCCCATATGGACAGCGCGGTTTGCGGGCCCGCCTTTGAAATATTCATTGGGTAAATATGCACCACGAGAGAGTTGCCTGCTAAATAATCATGCAATAAATTGTGGGATCGAGCAGGCTCTTCCCTATCAATTGAGCAGCCTTCTAATGACTGAGTATACTCGAGGGACTCTTGCCTAGGATTTACAGACAATTAGGAAACAAGATATGGAATTGTTAGTCCCGCCTTTGATCTGCGGGCAGACGGTTCCCCCGGCTCGGTGATCCACCTTAACACGGGCGGGGCCAGGACAGGGGAGGAGCTGCCGGGCGCTGCCGGGTGGGAGGTCTGGTCAGGGCAGGCAGGGGCAGTAGGATACGAGGCATTGCTGCTGTCAAGCGTCACATCTCAGCAGCAGCCTCCTGATGCCTGGAGACCAGGCAGATGTTACTGTCCGAGCGGGGAGCATCTTCAGTATTGTATCTCACCACGGGGAGCTGTTTCATTAGGCTATTATAATTAATAATACACGAATTGAATCTGTGCATTGTGATTCATACAAGCTTATGGCGATGAAATTCGACTCCTGGATCAACATTGGAATTGTAACATTTAATCTAATTGTAGCTCATCTACAGAAAGGAAAAAACATAATCTGTCTTTGTGGAAATGTATCGGTGGGAGTCCGTTAAGCTGGTTAAGTTTTACTACTTCTAGGGATGTGGTTGGCAGGCTTAAGCTAGTGATAAGTTGCCAGTCCCCTTCCAAGAAGTCAGAGCACCTCATTCTGCGGTCGGTCACCAACATCAAGGCGTTGCCTTGGTGCTGTATTGTCACGGCGACAAATTTGTGCTTTCACCATAGATGGCGCCCATTAAGGCGTAGTCAGAACAGAGAACATACTTCAAAGGCGGCAGAAAATTACTTTTCCTTGATCCGTAAGAAGTAATAATTGTTCGCTCGCTGCCCGTAATTGAGAATTATAGGAATGGCAGAAACACTAGTAGACATACAAATATATCATCGCACGGCGCTGGTGGGCTTTTCCTCCCTAAACCATCACTCATTGTGCGATATATAGTGAAATTGCATATCAGTTTTGTCAAATCCGCCAGCGTCACGAAGTACGAATATAAATCACGGTCGCTGGTGTAAACGGGGCAGGTATTTCCGTATCTATAACGCGCGACACATACATTCCGTAAGCCACCCCGGATAGAAATGCAGAGCACGCCGTGTTGGCCGGGTTCCTGTTTCGGAACTAGTCAAGGAAATACGCACGTAGCTGGAACAATTCGCCACCAAACACGCCGTGTAGTATCTAATGCCGCCATTATAGGATGACCGTGCTTGTGAATATGTCAGCTAATAAAGACAAATGACGGGTGAAAAATGTTCATCTATTGTTCATACATTATCATTGCTATAATTATCCCTGGCGCGATGACAATTGTGTTACAATATAGACGCGGAAACTATTTAGTACTGGATGTTTGGTTTGGTAGGCGAGCACACTCCGTGCTCCAGTTGTACGAGGGACACATGCTTCAATATACATGCTGGAGCAGCAAATATCAAATAATGATGTATTTTTGGCTTTGTGTACGGCTGCGGGAGGGGGGAGTCGAGCATCTTGTCGAGCAGGGGGAGGCAGGGGGAGGCAGGGAGAGACCTCAGACTCCGCGAGCCCCCGCGCGCCTTTTTATCCGGCCGCGTCTGACTATAATTCCTTGTCCTTTCACATGCCTTCAATTTATGCGATTCTTGGCCACTTCTCGCCTGATTATGTGCGAATGAAAATACTCGCAGGTGTCTGTGCTTTCAGTGTTTATGTGCAGGAGAAATAAACACATCACCAGGGGGGGATGGAAGGCGCTCGGCTTCCACCACACAATGTATGCGATGGCATGCACCTGAACTCGGCCGGGGTACTCGCGCAGGAAACCCGCGTTTTCAAGGCAAACTATCTGAAGAACCAATTTGTACTTTAGAACAAACATACGTGTTTATTACAATTACATGCACGGCCCCTCGAAACAGTTGTCAAAAGTGCCAGAGCGAGGCACGCTCGTGAACACTGACTTAATACATTAAGATCGATTCAGAGTCGAAAGCCGCCTATCCGGGCATCTATCACTTGTATTAATCATGTTTTTATGCATTGAGCTGCATGCCGTTTCCAATAATTTTCCTTTATCATCGCCGAGCACACTATTGTCCGGCCCATTTATTCCGGTTTGATCAAAGCAATCGACTATTAATTACTTTAAATGTCGCAAATGCAATAACAATGAGGGCCGAGATAAGATCAGCATCGTTCGGCCATTTGTAATGCGATGCATCTCTATTGTGTTGGCGAATCTGGAGAAGATGTTTGTTGCTCTGGTGAATAAAAACTATTAGACACCAAAGAGCAGAGACCCTGTCAAACACTAACTAGTGTACAGGCACGGGCTAAGTAAGTTACCACAAAGAACTATGTGAAAAAGTGATCAGAGGCCATATTAAAAAGTTAAAAAACCCACGTGTATTTCACATAGGTTGTGGCCAAGGTTTGCTCTGGTGTTGACATGACAACGAGGCTGATTATCCCCGCTAAATGAGCAGCCACCCGCAGATTAAAGAAATACGTGCGCAGTGAAATTCTACAAATTTGTGGCGTGTCACACATCGGATTATTTAGATCTCCGGGAAAAAATGTGTCACTCTGGTGTGACAGGGGCGCTGATTGGCCCAATTCGCCCCCTTCTGATCGCTTAGAGACCTATTTGATATTGTGACTGCGGTCGTGACACAACGAATTCTCCCATGGAGCTCGTCACATGACCTAAATTCTGGATTTGGGAATCGAGACAAGCCGAGCAGACAACACTTTGCGATAAACCACTACCCCAAGGACAACTGAGTGTTTGTAACCTAGAGGTCCCCCTTATTCTAAACACCATATGCTGTTTCGCCTTTGGTGTGGCAGGAATGTAATTGCAGTGTTGTATGCAGCTAGTATTGTTCATTTTAATAGACATTGATTTCTCCTGATGCGACCGATTGAACCAACTTGGGCGGGAAACATCAGTAGCAGACGACAACATAAAAACACATTTCTTCAAAGGTGTTGTCTACCCACTCCATTGCAGATGGCGCGAGATGTGAGACAAGAGAGATAAAAGCAAGGATTAGCAGGATAATCAAAGCATAATCAATGTTAAATATCAAACGAGACAATAAATGAAATGATTGAGTTTTGCCCCGCTATACACACGAGCAACGTGTACGAGAGAGAGAGCATTGATGCAGGCTTGTCAGATAGCATCTGCCTGCGCTGCTTGGACGTTAAGCCGCTATAGTCGCTCCCGCGTAACCGACACAAGGGATTCTTTTAGATCGCGAGCAATATCAAGGAGGGAAAAACTGCGCTGGAGTGTAAGGTACAGCATCCATTCACCAGTGTAAACACCGAGAAGCCTGTGAATGTTGCCAGAAGCTCCCAGAAACCCGATCCCTTTGAAGACCTCCCATTATGCGGGCTCGGTGATGTAGGCGAACCATAGCGCACCCATCCCACGGACCGAGGGGGCCAGCGCTCGCCGCACGAAACCCGATAGTATTTGGTGCAGATGCTCTCTGACACCAATGACCGGAGTCCTGACCATGTCATACACATGTAGTCGGTATGTTTACAACTGACAACTGTCAAACGGCGAGAGGTGGCTGCTGTGTCAAGTCTACATCCATCTCTTCTCGTCGTGTACGTCTCGCAGGACTCATCAATGACGGGATGTAGAAACGTGGAGGGTAGGTGCAAAACTGGCGGTTCTTAAGCTCAACAGCATCAGTTTCGGATGGGCTTAACTCGACCGAGTTTGACAGATAGGCAAAGCAGACTCAACCAACCCTAATAAAACTGCGCAATTATATATCTTTACGATTGTCAGTTGCTGAGGTTTTTCCTTAGTAACCTACGACCACACTTGAGATGCTAATGATGTTGTTGAACTTGGCTGTAACAAATTAATGGTAATTTCAGTGGCGTAACAACAGCCGGGATTAGTTTTACTAATATCGCCGATGTAATTCACCCTAATTATCCTTCAGCGAAACCCTTTTTTTATCTCTACAGCCAATAAACAACATGATTTCCCCTGCCGTCAAAGAAAATGATCAAAATTGTATAGCGCTGGAGGTGAAACTATAAACCACTATTATTGTACACACTACACCAAGCTAAACATCATCGCTTGTTATTGCCACAATTTGTCTCCACCCAATTAGGTGTTTGCCCGACGGGCGCGGCTGATCCTTGCCCTGCCCCTCAGGGCGTTTACCGCTGCCCCTCGGGGAGGTGTGGATTGATTATCACATGTTTTAATACGCCAGCACACCTCCTCCTCCCGACTAGATAAAACACGGCTTGGATTGAGCCATCAGGAGAACCACGCGGTGCAGTCTCGTTGGTTTCTCGCCTGCCAAAAAGTCGTCGCCACGCCGCGGCTGATGGAAAATAACACCGGTTATTAATTCTACCCGCTCTAGGCGAACCAACGAGGGCTAGATGAGCCGCCGCTTCATCTAATTTGTCGGGAAAATTAATAAGTGTCTACCAAGTCGACTTCAAAGTCGGCGCCCATACAGCTAGCGACGGATGTGTGTATGTCTTTCGTGAGATAAAGCTGCTGTAACTGTAGACATATTACAGGTATCAAATATACCCACAAAAGTTAGGTGAGAATACGCGGTAGCTGCCGCAAAGAGGTTTCCTCATGTGTGAAGAAAGATGACGGTGTGTGCGATTCACATTAGCGTGCCAGCTTCACGTGTTAAATTGGGCTTTAATTTGCGCACACACCCCTGTTTGCCAGCACCCATGCCGAGGTGCGCTAAGTGTGCCGGTCCACTGCTGTGCGGGGCATAATGCGAATCAAAATGTTTACCTTGTCGGTCATTCATGATTACTGTATAGTAATAGTTCGGGCATTGTCCGAGGCCTGTGAATCGCCTCGGTAGCCCACGCAAATTCCGTTAAGTTTTGTGGTAACTTACAGTTGGGTGGTGCAAGACCCCTTTGTTAAGGTGTAAGAATGCATCAGGTGTAAGGCTCTGAACGGCCTGGGAAAGCAGTACAGATCAGCTTTACTAATCTTCTCCCGGTGTAATGTGATATCATAACTGATATTAATATCTAATGCGGTATATACAAGTCAGGGAGCCGTTAGGCTGTGCGTTGTAAACGTTCGCTTGATAATGACATAAGCTGATTACGGATATACACCCAGTTACATTGTCGTCGGGTGTCGCCGGTCCGGGGTTTGGAGCCCCGTAATTACCCCGGCCCTGTCATGGTGCTCGGTCCCGGCTTTTCAGGCCCCGTCAGCCCGGTGACGGAGGGCAAGCCGGCGAGGCACGGGCACACAATTACCGGGTCCCCATGCGCAACCGTAGATGGCAGTTAGAATGAAAAATACCTCACAACTGTCAGCTTCGGTGTGGTCTTGAATGCCGGCTTTTAAACGGTGATATACAAGCACGAGGATGGGGTGACAAGATGCGTGGCGGAGCAATGACGAGGGAGGGGGCGACACTCACTCAAAATGCCCATTAACTATTCACCCAACTAAATAGCAACTGATTCGCGAAACTAGATAACCTCGGCAACCTTGCCGTCACATGCCACCGAGTGGCTTTTGATAAATTTGCATCTTAAATAGGTGCGTTGACGGGGTGATAGGTCTTCTCCCTCCCTCCCATAAAAAGGCATACCTGTGCAGGATATAAAAAACTGGGTTACTACTTTAGGGCATCCTGCTTAAATCTCTAGGGGGGTTGTGACTTGGTTACGAACGTAGAACACCATCGATGCTGAGTTCCTACGATGCGACGTTTTATTATTTAAGGAGGCTGGTCATAATTCGCCTTCACCATCGACAGCTGACCAGGGATGCGGAGGAGGTCCATGGGAATAATCTGATGATTGTAGAACCCGATATAATTGATAATGGTCGCGAATTCCAGTGGTTAACAATACGCTACATCAGAATGCGATGTTCGACACACGAAACGATTACCGGCGAGGCACATGAGTTTTTCATACGCCATGCAAGGCTGCCCCTCAATGCGTGAATGTCAGGCATGCTGCGGAGGCTGCGAGCCCCGCACAATACAGACAACAGTATGCCGCTGATTACAACATCATACAATATCCGCGGCCATCGCGGGGCTCCGTGAAAGGGCCTGTCACCCGGATAAAAGACGGGGCTGCATGGCGACAATAGACCTGCCACAGCATTCACAGTCCGAATCTCAACCAGCCACAATCCAACCTCCGACCAATATTGTCATCTCAAGCATCCTATTTATGGGCATACCTAAGTCACTCAATTTTGTTTAATATCCACAGTGTTTAATAATCAAACGAGTGGCGATGGTTTGGCGAGTGCGATGAAAAGCGCCAAGTGTCGTGTAATTCATAATATTTCGTCAAAACGATTCACAACTGACACGTGAATGTTATAAAAGGAGTGAAATTAGCCGAGTTGTAGCGATGGACGGAGGTGGATAAAGCCACCGTATTTTACCTTGTGTGCCTGGAGTCGTATACAATATGAGGTTAAAAACTTCGCAACAAAAGCTGCTTCTTGCTAATAAACACGCGCCAGTAAAGCGCAGCGTACTTTATAATTACATGAATGGTTCGTCGTGACTGAATCTGAAACCACGTTACTAGGCCTATCACCAGGGAGTTCGCATATCACGAGATTTAGAGCAAAACGGTGATTTATTAGGCTGAAATCTTCCCTCGCATCACTGCAGAGACAACCAGCCATTGTGACAGTCTTTGTCCGTCAATTCCAATTCATTTTCCCTCATTAGACATACTTGACTTGCATTCCTCACATCAAGGGGACTGTGAGAGGGAGATGAGGGGCAGTGTCTCCCCTGTCTCCGCGGTGATCTATGCCCAGACACCGGTGACAGCCGCCCGGGACCTGCTCGCCCTGTCCGCGTAAAGGCCACTGAATCGCTGCCCTCATGCTTCACCGTACAAACGATGTGTTAATGTACTTAACTAACACGTTCGCCGCTTGCTTGTGGACAGTGGCAGGACGATCACTGATTAAGAGAACAAAGGCAGAACCTCGGACAGGTCGAGGATTCTCTTCAGCAGCTCAGTAACCCCGGTCACTATCGTCCGCAGTGGCTTTAATAGAACCAGTGGACAATGCCCCTTCCTGCCCGGCTGCTGAGGCCGGGACTGATAAAGACCGGGGATATGAGCGGGGACGTGAAGAGGAGAAGACACGCCGATGATACCCAGGAATCAATCTCAACAACTTCACATTTGAGGGGAAGATAGCCATCGGCATGTTCCATTAGCAGATACCATGTCATCCTGCGTGCCGCCAGAGCCGGTTAGTCATGGATATGTGACGTGAAACACGAGGATTTTCATCGAATATCTGAGCAGGCGATGGGGCGAAATATCAACCTCAAATTGAACCATGATAAAATACGAATCCACCGCCTGAGTGGCAAAATAAATTCACCACATGGTGTACTACAAATTTACTCCGCTGCGAATCTGATTAAAAAAACTCAGCAAGTTGCAATTTGTATAAAAAAAACTAATTATGTTGTGCTGTCTGACAGTGAATTGACATGATATACCGTTGTGTAAGTAAGGGAATATGTTTCTGTCATACGGGGGCTGCCGAGCGGGGAGGGAGGGCAGGGGCTGTTGGCTAACTACTAATGTTTTCTGCACTGTCATAGTCAAATGTAATAAAAGCGTTTCCTTTGGTTAGCATTTCACTTATTTAATGTCGCATCACAATGCGCCATTATGCCACATGATTAGCCATAAAGAGAAAGTCTTACGGGACGCCTCAGTCAATTTAATTTACATATCAAATATCTTGATGGCTCGGCCTCGCCGAAGTGACACCGACGATTCCCATTCCCTGAACATAATTCAGCGGTAATAAAAACAAGCACGCTGCCTTACACGGTGATCAACGAGCCTAGAATGTGATCAGGTCTCGGCTCGGCGAAGCGTGAACGCCCTCAGGTGAATCCGCGAGGAGTGATTGACACTGGGCGATATTGTTTTACAGTTTACTAACACCGGCAACGGTCGTGACAGACGAGGTGAGCGAGCTAAGGCGGGAGTGTGTAGTCAGATAGGTGGTTTGCGAGGAGGGGCCTCGTCTCTATAGCCGACAATGCCACTGTGTAAAGTAATACCATGTGTGAAGTCAGTGGCTTTTCACCATGATTTGCACACGTTTTACCCTTGCTTGCACCCGCCTCCCTTCCCCCGGCCGTGACGTGGGGGATATGGGCACAGAGCAGCACACCCCCGGCCCTACAACTACTCGACATCTTTGTGTTCCCAAGTCAATCATGTCATTCTATCGTACAGAGCAAACCAACTCAAGGTCCTCTAATTGACTGAATTCTGAACTTTGATTTGACATAGCATCCTGACTATAACTAGCTATAGGAAGACAGAAAGTTTCTGTTGTCGCGAACGCAGTCGGGATCCAGAGTCTGCCATTGACATACATTGTTGTTTGAGTAATTGTATACTAAATAAACCAAACACAGCATGGCTTTATCCCATTCTAAGCAAACATAGCCACATTTAAAATGGGGGATGAACCAAAGATAACATGCCACAAAACATTTATTATCGAGTGCGTAAAAAAGTGGGTACAATAAGTAAATTTAATAAACCTTGTTGGGCTTACATTAAAAGGCCTTACATTTTGTGAGGGCTTTATAATACA